>JAVTVY010036387.1:0-16325 GCA_036873755.1 Hanleya hanleyi
ATATACAATCAGGATTTGGTTTTGTATCTCAATGTATGACATCATTCAGGGGCCGTATCCAAATATCAACTCGAAGAAAAAAATTACTGTTTATGGAACCCAATTCAGCTTCAAGGGACCTTTAAGAAATTTGAAATTTACTTCGTATTGAATCGTCCGAATTGATTAGCAATGCAGTGAATATTTACTTAACGAGTGTACATTTTGAATAAGTTCAATGATTGTTTCTTGTTTCGTAAATTATCGATGGAAGCTTCAGTAGAAAGGCTACAAGCTGAAATATCAACATGAAACTGTTGCTGTAAATTTGATGAAGCTGGAGATGTATAGTGAGATCTGAAATTACTCTCAATCTCATGAAAAATTTAACATTTCTGACGACGGCCAAGGCCGTCATTTTGAATTTGGCAATGTTTCAGTGTGCGGCAAGATAATATGCAATGATATTAAAGATATCTGGATTTATTGTAGCACTCATTTTGTAGATCTTACAAGTCTCATTCATACTCGTTTTAACACAATAGGGAACAGCGTATTTTTCAGTTGAAACTCATATTTGACATTCAAATGAACAGCTGAACTGCAACTACTAACTCTGAATAACAGATGCAGTTGTTTTTAGGAGATATATAGTAAAACAGATACAGGCGAACTTTTCATTAAGAAGATATGCTGAACCTATTACCATGTCCTGCTCTCGCATATTTTTTAACAGAGTATAGTTTGTTCAGTTTGTATTTTAAAACGAATCTAAGTTATATATGATAAAAATATGATAACAGTGTTCACTAATACACGACACAGTCCAGGCAGATTGGATCAGTATTGAAAAAAATACATACATGTAGCTATATAATCAAACATACCTCCTTTAGCAGCCGCGAGTACGTTTGATTATGGTCCCCAGACGACGTTATAGAGTTGGAAAACTACCATCCATCCCGCTAATATTTAACTTCGCTTTCAACTGCTGAGTAATAAATGAGGCAGTTTAAACAGCCCAAATAATTATTAAGAAATTACACATAACCCCCTTTTCAAGACGGAGTGGATTTGTTCAACTGAAATTTGAATACAATCCCCAATAAAATCATGCGGTTGGAAGATAAAACAAAAGTACTAACTAAAAACACTGCTAAGTAATGTTGAGAATTATATTACGATATTAAGACATATTTGGATCAGTAATAAGAAGGCTATAGCAACACACTTACACATACCTCCATTTTAGAAAGGAGTATTTTGGATACGGCCCCCAAGTATGTCATACTAAGTTGCGATACAAAAAGGAATCGTGGTTGTATATGGCAATGGCATAAATGCTGAATGAAATATAATGAGTTTCAGACAGATAGGGCCATTATTAAGAATGATATGGCAGTTCAATCACACATACACGTTTTTTCAAGTTTATATATGTTTTTTCCGATAAAATTTCATTTGAATACAACCTCCAAACACACCATATGATTGGGATACAACCACGATCTTACGTATTGAAAACACGGAGCGATATTTTATCATGTTTACATAGATTGGTTCAATACTAAGGGAGATATAACAATACAAATACACCTACCCGTTTTTTTAAACGGGAGCAATTTTTTTAGTTGACATTTGGATATGGTCCCCAAGTGACGTTATAAAGTCGGGATACAGCAACTGATCTCGATAACATATAACTCTGCTATTATTGATGATTAATATATGATACAGTTTAGGCAGATTAGACCAATAACAAAAAAAATACGTCGGTTAAAATACACCTACCCCCATTTTCGACAAAGCAAAATGAATGTCTGTAATGGGACATATGTCCGCTATAGAAAGAAACTGCACCACTTTGAAACTCTACATCCACCCTGGGTAATACCCCCCCCCCCCCTCCATAGCCATAGAAAGTCATGGTATAGATGGAAATTATCATGCCGATGGGGTGAACAATTTCATCAAAAATCCTAGCCTATTCAGCGCATCGCCGTGGGTGAGCTTATTTTAGTTTAGTCTATTTTAGTCAGTTTGATTTGATAAGTCATATATGGAATCTCAGATTGTTTAGAGATGTTCCTTTGTCAACGTTTGAGATTGATTCTAACCAAGGTTCCGAATTCGCGAAAAATTATTATGACCTCGGTGTTCTTGCCGTCCAGAAGAAATCAATCCTCACTGTCATCGGGAACGGCTTCCCTAAATTACTTGATGAACCCAAAAAGTGAATCACTTCTTTAAATCGGGAGTTACTTGAACCCCTTTTATCTACTCATGATGCTAGTGGTTAATCCTGGATATATAATAATCACTTAACAATGATTGCGCCAGCCTATATTTCTTCAGGAAATGCCTGGTTCAACATAAGTTTAGTTACAGCAAGTTGACCCAGGATCAGGTTTTGAGAGCAAAGGGCAAAGGTCTTGTGAAAAATGGAATTTGTGGTGTTGTGTCTGCTCTGGAATAATCTGAGCAAGGAATATTTATTTGGGGCACGGAGTATCCCAAGTTTGGAAGTCAAAAGGGTTAGAGGTTAGTCAAATGTCGACATTTTTTAGCAAAATCGAGGCGAAGTCATCACTGTTGCTTGACCTCGGTTGCCGTCTGGGTTGCCTCCCATGATCCTCAAATTATGTGAGCCTTGCTACTTCTTGACCAGCAACCATCTAACTTAGAAGGGTAGCAGGGTTTCCTGTTAACCCAACAACCATGGCCCTTTCCCAAAGCCCCTCTACATTCATGATCTTGGTTTATCGCCATCAATGAGGACCAGTGTTTCATTTTGTAGATGACACAATTATGTTTGCAATCATACCACGCATGTGCATTGGTAGACATCCACCGTAGCTGGTATATTTTCGAATGCAAATTACTATGGGATCACCTTGCTGTGGTATACAGTTGCCAATCCCCTGCCCGGATTTGACAACCCGGATAACAGGGTAAGGAATCCATGAACCAGTCTCATCCCCATGTAAGGATTTATCTATATATTACAACCAATCATGTTCAATATGAAGGTCGCCAGAGGGACTTTTTTCGACAAACGTAACAGGGATTACTGAAAATGGAAGCGTATTCGATTAATGGTAATGAATCTTAGTATTTAATTCCTTGAACGACGAAGAGTTGGAGCTATAGTCAACCGGTATGCAAGACAACACAAATGTAACACAAAAGTTGGCCTCATTGAAGAATGCATTCTCTCTTCGAGGTTGTAGATAGCTTGTAAACAGACTTGGTGCTTCTGTACCATCTTACCAGTGGCAATGAGTGGGGGTTTGTTTGTAGATAACTTTCATTATCCAATAAAGTAGGGATCTTCGGAGAATTCCCCCAATAAAGAGAGTGCACAGTATAGCGTACTGAGATACCCGCCGTACAGACCCGCCACATTTGGGGCTGGTTTCCGTTCTTTCATGTCAGGGGGATGGGAAACTAACACCAAAGATGAATGACAGCCACTTTTATGTCCGCTTCCAGAAGCTAGCGTATTTTATCGTGGCTTGTGGCTACAAGACCCTTGTCGGGGAAACCGTATATGCAACAACTCGATTTGCGTGGCTCTCTGTAACTGTCACGGGGAGTTCTCTGCAGCATGGTTAACCGCATATATTGCAAATGTGGATAAAGCCATTTAAATTATCTTTCTATGTGTCTTAAAAGTGGCGATTTGCGACTGAAGTTTTCTGATGGTGGCCATGTTTACATCAAAAATGACGACCAAATACGGATTGTGCAGTCGGACTTCCCGTCTAAAATTAATAATATGTGTCCATCTATCACTATGCAAAGTTGTATCCTTTTATCACAAAGAGCACAATCAACAAATCATTTATTACATATCTGGTACTATGGAGCATTTACCATCTATAATTTTAGGTACAACCATTGCAAGTTCATTCTCCAAGTAATCAGCAAAGTTAGCAGAACTATTTTGGTTCATCACTAAAATGTTTTCCACTCATAAATGTCGGGGTGGAATGTTTCGATGGATTCTTCAGATTTGACCGTCATTTTAGTGGTATATCTGCGATGGTAGGATGAGAATTTTTACTGCTTCTAACTCACCTGTTTCCTTCCGATCTCTGACTTTACCAGAACAAGATCAGTATAGTATTGCAGCTGTTCGACGAAATTTGATCGCCCTGCACTGGAAAAGAGATTTTACGGGGTTTTTTTTTCAGCTGATCGACCAGTTCGTGGAAAACATATGATCCGCACATAGACATACCTTAGATGAGAAGTACGCTATCATTTACACCTATCATTTAACCCTAGGATAGGCCTGGGTTTTTGGGACGTGTTCAAACTTGCCCCCCTCCCCTAATAATATTTCTCTTACCTCTTGAGGGGGCTGAAACTTACCAGACTGTACCCTTGGGTCAAGTTGTTCCAGAAAATGTTTGTTTTTTTACGTTTCGGAGATAGGATAGAAAGTTTGGTAAGCGGGGCGGGATCCAGGCCAAGTAGGGTTAACATGTCATTATCTCTCACTCGGTATTTATAGAGTCAGGATATATTGCGTGTAAATATGACCATTGAACCTGACATTTCCAAGTAAACTAACAACAAGGTCTACTATCAATTAACATGTAGTGCACTGTGAGATTTCTACCTTTTCAATAAAATCTGGCCGTCAGTCGACATAACTGGTTTTCAAATGGTGTATTTATATCAATCCACCTTATAAAGAACTAACGCTGAATTGCATTATACTACATTATAGAATATTGAAAAATATCATTGTCAATGAAATAATGCGGCAAAGCTATTCAGACAATCTGTAGGCTTCGCCATGAAAACGCAGTCAGCGCGTTTCTCGATATAAATTTGCCCAATGACGCACAACTCCACGAGTAGTAGGAAGAACTGAAATTCCCGCGAAAAAGTGTGGGTTTCAAATGTGGGTCCTGTGGTGTCACGTGGTGCTGACGTCACATCCGGTCACGTGACTTCTGGGTCACATCCGGGTCAAAGGTCACTTCCGGGTCGAAGGTCACTTCCGGTCACGTGAACAAGAGTGATCGCCCCCTACATAGAAGATCTCAGTGACTGCCAGTGTTAATCTATACGGGCCGGCGTAGTGGACAATGTTTAACCTGATGGGAAACCCACTTTGGTTGTCTTTACAGGTCTTCCTGTCCCATCTCCGCGATCCAGACAAGGTTGTGTCGAACCTCCCTCGTTGGCCAGGATCAGTGCACGAGACTGTTCAATACAGCCTGACAATTTGTTGTCGAGTAACTATGGGCCACGGCTCTTGGACATCCCATTACTACTGGAACGTTCATACCGTTCAAGCGTTTCACCTTTAAATAGTGACGACTATCACCTTTTATTTTCCTCATCACCCTTAAAAGGTGATTGTGGTATCCTGAGAATTACCCCCCCTTTGACTATATTGCAATATGATGTAATAGACTGTAATAATTAAGAGGACTGGGCATGAGCCCGGGGGTCGGTAGCCATGATGATGTAAATGTGTTTTCATTTATCAGAATACACTGTTCGCTTTATCGGAACAATTGACTTGTTTACTCCATCCATCGTGGACTCTACATATTACGACATTTGGCGACGAGATACATCGAACTTTTACGTGGGATTTTCGTGGCGATTTGTTCATTGATTCCAAGATGAATACGATGCCACCACCTCCGACATTTCTGGCCTCTCCTGGGTCACCGACCATGCCGTGGAGAAATTGGGCTGAATCTGCTAGCCATAGCGGCTGATGAATTTTCGGAGGCCCGGAAAAAGGCAATCCTGCTACATTGTCTTGGTGCAGAAGGACAGCGTATCTTTCAGACGTTGCCCCCAGCTGTGGACGCAAACATCCAAAGTGAGTACACGTTAGCACTTATGACTCTGCGTCACCATTTTGAGCCCAAAGTGAATGTGGTAGCTGAACGATACAGGTTCCGACAACGGGCACAACAAACTCATGAAACAGTTGACCAATACATTGCTGCTCTTCGTGAGCTAGTCATTACCTGTAATTTTGGAGCCCTCCAGGCCGAAATGTTACGGGACCAGTTGGTCGAGAAAACAAATAGTCCCCGTGTACGTGAACGACTCCTACTCGTAGAAGATTTGAAACTACAAACCGCGATTGACACTGCTCGCCGTGTTGAAACTGCAGTGAAAGAAGCAAAATTTTTGCAATCTGTTTCCAATAATACTACGCCCACCCCCACTGTAAATACTGTGCAGTCTGACATCAGTGCCAAAGAGAAGAAAAACTGGAGAAAACAAGGATAGAAATTAAATACGAATTTCGGGGGTGAGGGAAAATTGTCCTGTTTCCGTTGTGGGTCAAAAAATCATTTGGCTAATAACGACCGATGTCCAGCCAGAAATGCTACATGCAGCTCGTGTTCCAGACGTGGACATTTTCATTCAGTGTGCAAAAACACAGGGAAACCAAACTCCAACCCCGTGCACTGTGTGACCTCTGCGGATGACGACGACCCTGCCGATTATGATCTGTGTGTGTTGTCCACCGGTAGTACCAAGTCTCCCAAGCCGGTCACATGTCAGCTGAAAGTGAACGGAATTTCTCTTCCTATGATGGTCGACACTGGTTCTGGTAAAACTTTACTGTCCTACACGACTTTTTCCAACTATTTCTGTGATGAAGCGCTGGAAGACGTCCCACCTGCTGAACAGATGTCATCGTACACAAAACACCAAATCATGACAAAGGGACGTTTTAAAGCCAGAGTGACATACCAAGACAAAACTGTCGATACTTACCTATATGTAGTTCAGGGGGATAGCCTGCTTGGCAGGGACATGATACAAACTCTCAAGTTAAACATACAAGGGGCTAGTTTGTCTTGTACTATCGAAACAGCAAATAATGCATGTGTTATTGATGAAGAGAGTACATGTAAAACTGATCCCATACCGGACCCAGGTATTGATCAAGCCACTCAACAGGTAATTTATGAGTCACAGGTACAAAACCCTCAAGTCGGCATATCCACCTCTGATGTACATGTGGAAGCTCCAAAATTCAAAACCGAAGAATTTATTTTACCTGATATAGTCAAACCTTTCCAACATATGTTTGTCAAACCCAAGCAAAACTTGCCTTCAGTGAAAGGTTTTGTACACAAGATTAAGGTAAATGAGAAAATTGTACCTGTACAACAAAAGTTGAGAAGGCTCCCTTTCGCTGTTAGAGATAAGGTAGCAGCTGAGTTACATCGGCTGGAAAAATTAGACGTGATTGAGAAAGTGGATGCTTCGGAGTGGGTGTCCCCTATTGTGGTTGCATGGAAAAAGTCTGGTGACGTGAGGGTTTGTGTGGATTTGAGACGTGTGAATGAGGCAATTATTCCCAACACTCATCCCTTACCCAAAATTGATGAATTATTTTGTGAATTACGAGACGCAAAACATTTTTCCCGGTTAGATTTAACTTCCGCTTACCACCAAATGCTGTTACATCCAGATTCACGGAATCTGACATGCTTCATTACGACCGAGGGGGTCTACAGATTTAAACGGCTTTGTTTCGGTTTATCGTCAGCGCCATCTGCATTCCAGAAAATGATGCACATCATACTTGCCGGTCTAGAAGGGGTCGTTACATACATAGACGATCTGCTCGTATTTGGCGCCACAAAACAAGCCCATGATGCTAACCTCCTCGCAGTATTGGAACGTTTAGATGAGTATGGAATTCTCCATAACGAGAAATTTCTGTATAACCAAAGTAGCCTCCCCTTTCTGGGACACACAGTTAGTGGAGAAGGTATTGAAACTGACGATAAGGTAAACGTTATCTCAAACGCCAAACAGTCTCTGCGCTCATTTCTAGGCCTAGTGGGCTATTTCGCAAACCACGTTCCTAGTTTTGCAAATGTTGTAGAGCCATTGCGAACCCTACTCCGTAAAGATGCGCATTTCACGTGGACAGAAACCGAGCAAGCTAGTTTTGACAAGATCAAACAATTGATTGTGAACAGTCCCTGTCTTGCGCCTTACAATCCTGACCTTGACGTCGTACTCACCACGGATGCCTCCGGCTATGGCATCGCAGGAGTGTTAACTCAGGTCAAAAATGGTAAGGAAGTTACGGTTGCTTGCGCGTCGCGCACTCTGTCCGAAGCGGAGAGAAAATACTCCGTCGGGGAGCGTGAATCTTTGGCCTGCGAACGTTTTCATATCTACCTGTGGGGTCGAAAATTTCGGTTGATCACTGATCACCAGGCGCTCACCACTCTGTTGACAAAAGGGACGGACAGACAGTCAATGCGCATTGCGCGATGGTCATGTAGACTTATGCGTTACAATTACACAGTTGAATACAAGAAAGGGAGTGACAATGTCGTAGCTGACGGCCTTTCTAGACTTCCTTTACCCCATGATGAAAGTGATTGCGATGATGATGATGAAATGGTGTGTCACGTGGTTCTTGAGTCTCTGTGTAACCTGATCTCTCTTGAAAAATTCAAAGAAGAAGTCAGTCAGGACACAGAGTTAATCAAAGTACAACAGTATGTTCAGGGTTCGAAATGGCCATATGCCAAAAACGTTAGTGAGGTAGTTCGTCCCTATTACACAGTCCGAGATGAATTGGCTGTTGTCGACAGCATGTTAACAAGAGGGTCTCGATTAGTTGTTCCGTTTTCTCTGAGAGCAAATTTGATAGAGCTGGCCCACGAGTCTCATCAGGGCATAACTAGGACGAAACAAACATTACGGGAACAATATTGGTGGCCGACTATGGATAAACAAGTCGAGTGTGCAGTCAAGTCTTGTGTTATCTGTCAAATGAATGACAAAAGCGCGACAACTAGTTTCGCCCCATTGAAACCTGTTTCACTGCCTGATGGGCCGTGGTGCAAATTATCGTTGGATATTGTGGGGCCATTTGCCTGTGCCAGACAAGAATGTAAATTCGCAATTGTCCTCCATGATTACTACAGTAAATGGCCAGAGGTCAGTTTCACTTCAACAGTTACTACCCAGAATGTCGTAGCATTCTTGCAGTCGGTGTTTAGCCGGGAAGGTTTTCCCGAAGAAATTGTAACTGATCATGGAGCACAGTTCGAATCGGAAGAATTCAAAGAGTTCTGTTCTGAGCGAGGTATTCGCATAGCCCATTCTTCCGTCTATTACCCCCAGGCAAATGGCGCAGTTGAACGTTTTAACGCTAACTTAGGTCATACTGTACAAAATGCGATCAATACCGGTAAACCATGGAAATTATGTGTACAAAATTACCTAGCAATTTTCAGGGCTACTCCGCATGCTACTACTGGAGTAGCACCGTCTGTATTACTCCATGGGCGAAAAATGCGCACAAAACTTGATTTGGTTGGTCGACATCTACAGTATTCCGAGGACAAAAAACCGGATGGGCGAGGGAGAGTCCTCGAGAAACAGGCTAAATACAAGGCATACACGGACGCAAAACGCGGTAGTAAGAATTCCGACTTAAATGTAGGTGATGGGTGCGTGTAAAGAAACCTGGTATCGTCAAGGAAGGCGAAAGTAAGTTCTTAAAGCCGTTACAAATCTCTAAAAAGATAGGAGTTAGCTCTTTTGTAACTACTGATGGGCGAACTTGGAATGTTAGTAAGCTGGCTAAAGCTAGTCCGCCGGGTATTCATCAGTTAAATGAACATCAGTTTGGTTTTTGTGATTTGAGTTGGAAGGAACCAACGGAACCCACAGTTCCGATGGAACCCATTCTTCATGAGAATGCTCCGTTGCGCAGAAGTACTAGAACTCGAACACAGCCTACTTGGCTGAATGGTTTCATTCCTCATTAATGTATTGTCGATATTTTTGTTAGAGTTGGTATAACGGTTTGGTTCTTATTGAGAGGGGAAAATGTGGTATCCTGAGAATTACCCCCCTTTGACCATATTGCAATATGATGACTGTAATAATTAAGAGGACTGGGCATGAGCCCGGGGGTCGGTAGCCATGATGATGTAAATGTGTTTTCATTTATCAGAATACACTCTTCGCTTTATCGGAACAATTGACTTGTTTACTCCATCCATCGTGGACTCTACATATTACGACCTAAATTTACAATCACTGCTCATCTCTGATGGCCATCATTTGTAAAGGTGATCATAAAAAAGGTTGATGGCTCTAACTCATCACCTTTTAAAGGTGATAGTTATCATCTGTTTTTCTGGCTGTGACCTCTAGCCAAGCTGTTGGTACTGCACGGAAATGCTAAGCGGGTGAGTGAATATGGTTTAACGTCGTTTTCAGCTATATCACGATGGGTAAGGGATGGGAGGGGAGGGAAAGGGGCACCTATTTGTAACAGAGCAGATCTAATGCTGCCATTTTATAGTGCTGTCCCACTGAAATATCATGCCGTGCTAAGCTTGGTACTGTGAAGTCCTGACTGAACAGAGAGCAACTTACCAATCAGTTACCATGTGGCAGAAAATAAAGGACTGGTAGCCATCACAATCCTACTTTTGCAGAAGTGCAGTTCTGACTTCAAGTCTACTGGCCAGTTACTGAGGGGTAATCAATAGGTTATACCATGAATGGAATCTGTAGTGACTGATAGGTGACAGTTTGGTACTGTTCAGTTACGGATTGGTAACACCTCGATAAATGAAATGTAGGCCTACTGCGAGGGGATCTTTCCTACCAGTACCGTGCAGTTACCAAGAGGTACTGGTAGGAAAGCAGTACTAGATGGTAACCGTTTAGTAACTGAGCAGGTAATGGTGTGTTACTGCATTGTCATCGAATTATAACCAAGTATGCAAGATTTATAGTTGGTAACATAGCAGTAACCACTTGGTAGGTGGTTGGTAACTGCTTGGTAGCCAATCACGATCCAGTGGATGTTAGGTTACTAAGTTGGTACTGATCAGTTATAATCTGAACGGTACTGCAAGGGGACCTTTCCTACCAGTTCCAATCAGTTCTCCACCAACCAGTAATCGACCAGTCACAGAGTGGTACTGGTTGATAGCGGAATGCCTGTGATATGTCGGCCAGTACCACTATATCTCAGCATCATTAAAATTCGTCTGTCGGTAATAATTTCTGCATTTCATATAAGACACAAGTGATATATCAGTGGTGTCCATTTTGCTTGAACACGTTGAGACCCCAATGAATGAACGTTTTCCGTATTTCTTCATGCCCTTGGATATTTTCTGTTTAGTCTTGGGCTACGGGGTCGAAACTAAGCACATTATATCCTTGGGTCAAGCTCTACCAGGAAACGAAAGAAAGAGGCTGTCATGTTAAATTACAATGATCTATTTTAAAAGATTTGTTATCTGTGTTATTTTCTATGAAAAATTATCTGAAGTGAAATAAAATAATTTTGGTCACTTTCAGATCAGACAAAGTTCAGATCTGTCAGTGTTCCATCTTCACATTTTTAAGTTAAATACTACACTAACGTTCACGTGTAGTGTTAGACTTGGTTAAGCGAAGATGTCAGTGTTCTAGAAGCGTGGTTTTATTGGACAACCGTATGACTCAAGTGTCGGTGGCTGTGAATCGAAGGGCTATCAATCATGTTAGTACTTGACAGAAATTGACAACGTCCTTTTTTGCCTTGTTTGTACACCATTTCGAGCAAAGTGACGCACGTAAACCTTTACATAGAAGGCTATTTCCCTAGAATATCTGTATATTCCATGAAATGAGAGAAAGTTTTAGTCATCGGCTTTCAAATGAAATGTAGAGCTTCGGATCTGAGTGATCAGGAGAAGCAGACACAATTACAGAGAAAACTGAAGAGGTCATAACTCTCACTGTATTTCCGCTCTGTCATATTGCCGTATAATTCTAACTACCGGTACCCTTTATCTACGACACCACGACACCACCTATGTCGGTGAACAATATGAACTAGTTTGGGGGCAAGGGTCAGAAAATGGATAGATCAACCGTGACTAAAAACGTGCAAATTTAAAGATGTATTTGAGAATACCTCCAATAGATATGAAATTGATTTTGAGGTGTACTAACCCGATGGCGAATGAAAATACATATATTTACAAGCTACAATGCTGCAATTATTTCATACTCTGATAAACTAAATCATGTAAAATGGGAGTAGTGTATAAAGAGCAACCTGAGGCTCTTTGACCTCAGAAATTTGCATATGACCTCTGTGACGTCACAGTTGGGTCGGCCATGTTGTAAAGCAAGATGGCGGTGTGGTTCGGGAATGTTCGGGTATGTTCGGGTTGTCGTCCCTGTTGTAAAGCAAGATGTCGGTTGTCGGCCCTGTTGTAAAGCAAGATGGCGGTGTGGTTCGGGCGTGTTCGGGCGTGTTCGGTGTGGTTCGGAGCTGTTCGTGTGTGTTCGTGTGTGTTCGGGCCTGTTTGGGCATGGTGGAAAGCAAGATGTCGGTTGTCGGTGCTGTTGTAAAGCAAGATGGTGGTTGTCGTCCCTGTTGTAAAGGAAAATGGTGGTTGTGGGCCCTGTTGTAAAGCAAGATGTCGGAGTGGGTTCGTGAATGTTCGGGAATGGGGTGAAAAACATATAAAAGTAGGTGATTTTTAGTGAATGGGTTATAATCATTGGATTACTTTGGGAAGTTTTTAACTGACCTGATTTGCCTGCCTGCCTGCCTGCCTGCCTGCCTGCCCAGTTCCAGCCTGCCTGTCCAGTTCCAGTTCCTGCCTGACCAGTTCCAGCCATCCTGACCAGTTCCAGTCTGCCTGACTTGTAACCTGTCGGCCTGCTCCTGTCTCATCTCTATCCAGCCTCACCCGTGTGTTTGGAAGCATGACACGTGGAGAAGATTTTCCCTTTGACCCAGCAGTCCCTCCTGTAGAAGTTTTGCCTGAAGACGAGCGTGTGAGGGCGCTTTATCAACGACACTGGCCTACCATACGCCATTGTTTTCACCGTGACCGTCGTCTATTGGATTTGTATAACTTTCGACTGGAAGACTTCACCTATTTGTCTACTTACGCTGAGAGCATATTCAGAGACCAGGTCACAGCGTTCAAGTTGAATATGACATTTGGGTATATTTTACGGCAGAAGAACACGGACCAGCTGCGGTATTATTACCCGAGTAATAATACGTATGTGTTTGACCAGCCGTTCACCATAACGGAAGACATTTCCCTGCAGCCACTGCTTGAACAATTGACTACGTTGGATGCATTGCAATGGGCCCAGTTGCAACGTCCCAATTCCGAATGGCTTGTGGAAAGGGTCACCAACGTCACATTTTTTGTCACGAAAATGAGAGATCATCCTATCGGTGCTCCTGTACTACTCCCTCCTTGGCTGCTTCATCGATATGGCTTGTATGCATTAACCAGCGGGAGGCATGGGCCCTACAAAGACCGGAAATGTTTGTTTCGGTGTTTGGCCGTACATGTGGACGGGTGTAATCCCAAGAGTTGTGACAGAGTGGCCAATGACTATTGGGAACAGTATTTACAGCAGCAAGACATGGATCAGCGGCACTTCCGTGGCGTTCCTTTCAAGAATTTGGATGACGTGGAAACCCTGTTCAACATCAATATCTTTGTATACCGATTACAACAGGAGGACGATATATTGGTGGCTGAATTGGTTCGTCGTTCCACAGAACGGTACGCTTCTACCATGAAAGTGAATGTGTTCGACTACAATGGCGTGAGTCATTTTTCGTTGATATACAATATGAGCCAGTACGCTGAGTCTTACAGTTGCGCCCAATGCCATCGGGTGTTTCACCGTACTTCCAACTTACATCGACACGAGAAGAGTTGTACGAACGCTGTGAAGCGAGTCTATGCTGGTGGTGTGTATCATAATACGCTTACTATTTTCGAGGAACTGGCCGATGAGGGTCTCATCATACCGGAGGCGGACCGTTATTTTCCGTACCGGGCGTGTTATGATTTTGAGGCCTTGTTGGAGCCCATGGACTTGTTTTCTGCCAAAACACAGTGGACGCAGCGCCATATTCCCCTCAGTGTGAGCATTTCCAGCAACGTACCTGGCTATGACGCTGCACCGGTCTGTTTCGTGTCTACCGGGGATGCCCATGAGTTAATCTCCCGCATGATGGGGTATTTAGAAGAAGTGAGCGCGGCCAGTACGGAATTGTTGGTGTGCAAGTTCCAGGACATACTGGACCAACTGGACGATCGGATTCCTATACCGGGTGTAGCGTTTAGTGATGATGAAGAGTCGGAGTCGGAGTCGGTGTCGGAGTCGGAGCCCATGCAGTCGCACGATGATGTGCCTTTACCCAAACCGTATGCCGAGAAATTGAAAGCGCGTTTTTTACAATACCTAGGCCAGTTACCGGTGCTGGGGTTCAACTCGGGGCGCTATGATTTAAATATGGTGAAGGAATTTCTCTACCCTTACTTGGCCCAGGCGAATACCATCAAGTCGGTGATCAAGAAGATCAATAATCATATGGCCCTGACTACCACATCACTCCGTTTCCTGGATGTACGCAACTACCTAGCGCCTAATTATAGTTATGATCAGTGGGTGAAGGCGTATGACTGTGCACAAACGAAAGGTCGGTTCCCTTACACGTATATATCGACGCTCGACCGTTTGGCGGAAACACAGTTACCACCGCGGGAGGCCTTCTTTAACGATTTGAAGCAAGTGGAATGTCCGGAAGACGCGTACCGTGAACTAGAGCAGGTATGGAACGACCAACACATGGAGACGATGCGAGATTTCCTCATATGGTATAATAACCTGGATGTGGTTCCTTTCCTGGAAGCGGCTGAGAAAATGGTTCAACTGTTTCGTCGTGAAATGCATGTGGATATCTTCAAGGAGTGTTTAAGTTTACCGGGTGTGGCGCTTCGCCATCTTTTTCAAGCGTGTCCGACGTACTTTTCGTTGATACAGCAGAAAGATGCGGACATGCATGAGTGTTTAAAGGCGAACATTGTGGGTGGTCCCAGTCTTATATTCCACCGTTATCACGAGAAGGACGTCACTACTCTGCCGGGTGGGAAATCTTGTGCAAAGATTATCGGTTTCGACGCCAATGCGTTGTACTTGTGGTCACTCGCCCAACCTATGCCCAGTGGGCATTACACACGTTGGTTGGCCGAAGGGCGGCATTTTACGCCCCAACGCGCTTCTTCCAAACATCTCGCCGATCAGTGGATAGATTGGGAAGCCTATCGACGGGGAATTACTATACGACACCAGACCAACGCCACAGAGAAGCGCATAGGCGATCGTCGCCTCCCCGTCGATGGATTTGCCCTGGTGGGTAACACACCCACTGTATTCCAATTTTACGGTTGCTATTGGCACGGTCACGAATGCCATTTTAGTGCTGGGTGTTTCAACGACCGACGTGGGAAAACAGGTGAGGAATTACGCAAAGAAGTGGTGGAGAACGCGGATTATGTGAAAGAGAGAGGTTACCATCTCATTGAGATGTGGGAGTGTCAATTTCACACCCTGTGTGAGGCCCTACCTCATTTACGGCGTTTCCTCAAAGAGCGCGAGTATCCGTTGAGTCGTCGTCGACTGCTGAGTCTACCCCAGATGTTCGACGCCATTCGTTCGGGGGACCTGTACGGCTTTGTCGAATGTGATTTGCATGTTCCCGACACTCTCAAACCTGTCTTCGCCCAGTGCCCGCCCATCTTTAAGAACACGCTGGTGGGTCGAGATGATATTGGGACCACCATGGGGGCCTACGCAGATCAACACGAGTGTTTACCGCATCCGCGTCGCATGCTCATTGGGAGTATGTGGGGAGAGAAGATGTTGTTGGGCACTCCGCTATTGCAGTGGTATATGCGGCACGGTCTGGAGATTACGAAAATACACCAAGTCATACAGTACGTACCTCACGCCTGTTTTGCGGCGAATGCCGACATTGTGACGTCTGCTCGTCGTCAAGGCGACCAAGACCCCAGTAAGGCCATCATCGGTGAAAGTTGGAAGCTCACGGGCAACGGCTATTATGGCAAAACGGTAACCAACCAGGATAAGCACGTGAACGTGAACATTTGTACGACGCCTCAAGCCCGCAAAAAGGTGAATTCTCCTCTCTTTCGGTCGGTGGAGGTCATCGATGACGACACGTATGAAATCACTTCAGCCAAGAAGACTATCCGTTACAACTTACCCCTGCAGATTGGATGTATGGTATACCAGGTGGCCAAGCTGCGCATGCTGCAGTTTCTATATGACTTTATGGGTGTCTATTTTAATGCATCAGACTGGCAACTCATCGAGATGGACACGGACTCGGCCTACATGGCCGTCTCTAATGCGGATTGGGAGTCCCTGGTGAAACCCGAGTTACGGCACCAGTATGAAATGGAACGGGACCAGTGGTTACCGCGACGTAACCATTACCAGTATGATAAGCGGAC
>JAVTVY010036388.1:0-17259 GCA_036873755.1 Hanleya hanleyi
AAAAATGAAACAAACAGAATTAGTCAATACAATGGCTCAGTTGCACATTATTGAGATAAAAAAGAAGAGCCTGTCTATACACTGATCCTGGACTTCAGCTAGTGCAATTTTACTTTGCCCCATCTCTCAATCCCTGACACTATTTTGAACTGGTGATAGCTGGCATATTTCCATGTAATATTTGCCAAATTATACATTATTCTAAGCATAATAACTCTTTCTTTGAATACTGTACATGTATAGAATTAGGTTTGATATCACCAGTACAAAATATTGTCCTGGGTTAAAAGATAGGGCAAATTGAAATTATACTACCAGTACTTGATCAGCTGAAGTCGTGGGTCAATTCACAGATACACTGAATGGAATATTGTCTGAGGATTAATGTGAAAATGGCAGATTCAAGTGTGCTGCAACTATAAGGTTGAGATGTATGACCAATTTTAATTCCTAAAGTTACCATCTTCACACACACAGTCGATCTCTACATGCACATGGTGTACTCGCCTTGACCAAATGTGATCAGTATTCTTTTGGAATAAGGTTTGGTAATGTCATAGCTCTATGAATATTTTGTGGTCCATATTCAGAGACCCAGACAGCAGAAATGTTCGAAGGAAATACATGTATACATTTCCCATTTCAATTAAACCAATTGCCATATTTGGAGTTTGGAAGATACCATTTAGCGCCTAACTTGATTGGTCACTTATCTACATGACATAACATGCCTTTCTGGTTAATGGAATGCTAGTATAGTATTTAACTTGATATGTGAAGAAGTAAAATAGTACCTTGGTGTTCATGTAAAAAGTAACAATGCACACAAAGACATCATGATGTCTTGCTGGCATCAATGAAAACTGTTGACTGCTTCTCCCTTACAGGAAAGTAGCCTAGTGTTATGTATAGTATGATGTATTCTTTTAATTTGGTGCTAAATCTATTATATGAATTAGGTCTTTGGATTACGGATGCGGATATTCTTTAATGGACAATGGCTGAATATGAATGACGGACTAGACACTTGTAATTGTCATCTATCAATATCTCAAGAATGACTATTCCAAGCCGAGGATCTCCAAAGTTTCAACACATATGCATCTGGTCAAGGGTTACTGCTAAGGCCATCAATAATAATATTTGTGTTTCCAGTAACCAACTTTAGAAAAATTGGGTAGGTAGGTAGGTTGACAGGGTTTTTTTTCTTTCTTTTCTTTCATTACTTTTTCTTTGTCAATTTTTTACCTTTTGTATAGGATTTCATGGGATACTGCTGAAAAACAGACATAAAAAAAAATGCCTACCCAAACTTCTTTATTGATTGCAAAATATATGTGTAGGTAGGGTTAATGGAAAGAAAAATATTATTGTGCATGGCCTAAATTTTGGCTTTGGGTGCATTCAAGTATTACATACGCAGCGGTGTAATAATCGGATTTTATTTTTTTCTATGTATGCTGGGTTAAATTTTGCATATGGGAGGGGGTAAAAAAATCAAATGTTTTCAAACGTAATGCTTGAATGACCCCTTTGGGACAGTGTCATCATGTACATATGTCTGTCTTTTGTTCTCAACACAATATCTCAAGAATGATTATACCTGGGAACCCCAAACTTGGCTCACACATGCATGTGGTTGTGAAACAGAAGCAATTCATGTTTACTGTGTATATATTCACCTACTTGTTTACAACTGAGCAGATCTAACAGGTAAAGGCGATCCCACTCCCTAAAATGGATGCAAAAAAGATCGTTTTTGCTCAATAACTTCTGATTCCTTCTTAACCAATGCATCAAAATTTCAGGCGCATTGATTTATCTATTGTTCCATGTCATAAAATTAATTTGCCATGTGAAGAACCAGTCAATGTTGTTTAAACACCGGTTCTCGTCAGATCACCGAAGTTAAGCAGCGTTGAGCTCGGTCAATACTTGGATGGGTGACCGGGCGGGTGCTGTACTGACTGGGCTGATCAGTGTCCAGAATAATAGGAACTGTGGACACTCTCGTGTTCTGGCACATGTAGGCACCGTCGTGATATGACTGAAACAATGTTGAAAACGACGTTAAATCCTACTCACTCACTCACTCACCCCTGTTTAAACAGCGCGAAGGATGTTTGGCCTATTATTATGCAAATTTGATAGATGACAATTTACTTTTTTACTACCATTTAATGCGGATAGATACATTGTATGTCTGTATGCGCCTCAAGAGAATTTTGCTGAATTCATTATGTGAACTGATTTATTGAGCGAAAATGGCCCTTTTTACCTCCATTTTAGAGAGCTGGATTCCCCTAACCTGTCTAATGCTGCAATTTTATAGTGCTGTCCGACCGAAATATCATGTCTTAGGCAGATATGACACCCTACTCAGTCGCATTATACAAACACTGAGCGAACCAGTCCTTGTTCTATCCTCTTAATGCTGAGCGTAAGTGGCCTGGGGAAGCAACAAGTTCCATTTTTCAAGTCTTTGATATGACCCGGCCTGGGATTGAACCCAGTACCTGCCGCTTACAAGGCCAACACCCTAACCATAAGGCCACCGTAGTGTGGATCTCTGGAAAGCATTCTTCAATAGTACAGGTATATTATCATTCCGACACATCAAGGGTGAGTGAGTGAGTGAATATGATCTAACGTCGCTTTCAACTATATTTCAGCCATATCACGACGTTGGGTCCTATTCCTTTTCACACCCGGGAACCACACGAGTGGGGTCCTATTCCTTTTCACACCCAGGAACCCCACGGGTGCCTCAGTTAGTCGCCTCTTACGACAAGCTGCCTGAGGAACTGAGGCCTATTCTTACCATGACCTGCGGTGTGCACGACGACATCCCAGATCAATCCCCGGAAGCTCAACGGGGCTCCGACACATCAAAGAAACATCACAAAAGACTATCAAAACTGGTTCAGTGGTAACACATATGACAAAATAAAGTGGAAAGTTTCTGATAGTAGACCCAATATTGTCAGTCACTTTAATAACGTGAGGCTATATATAGGAAATGCCATATGACATGCAAGATCCAATTACATGTACAACCCAACTGATGCAGGTTTATCACAATAAGCCGCCTTTTTCACTTCAGTTTCTAGACAATGGATCTGCAACAGCAACTCGATAGGTGCATTGACACATGACTCCCAGTGTGGTTCCTAATCTTCCTCTCCTGCCTATATCTACAGCCGAGGGTTTTTAACCATTGATAACTGCTGTAAATATGGAAATACATGTATACATCAAATTATCTATTTCAAGAAGGGACTAATATTCTTACATTGATGATAATTTTGGCAATTTATCATTGATTAAAAATATTCCATACTGAAGGGAGGGATACTACAATCCACAAATTTAAGTGGAGAGACCGTGTCAGTGTACCCGTCAGTCTGTCGGTGAGAATCCTTTGTCCAAAAATTAAGGTAGAAAATGCGGATTGCAGAGTGACTGAGATACATTGTACTAATATGATACAGTGGTACTTGTCAGTCATATGGATTTGATGGCAAGAATAGAATTACTGCCTTACTGTCATCATTGAAAACCTAGCTTAATTTTGTTCATTTATGCTCTAATTTCGTTAAAGTTGGTGCTGATATTTTCATGGCAATAAAGTGTTTTGATTTATGGACTAGGACACTCAACCTGAATATCAAAACCACCATAGGCCTATGATGGCATATATGGCAGTTCGAGTCGAGTCAATCCCGACATCCGAAGATGAATGAAACGTACAAGAGAGTACGTACGGCATTTGGTATACTGGTGCGAGGATGCATGTGACCAATCAAATTTTGTCAACTCAAAATTCACAAGCTCTCATTCAACAAGATCTGTACAGTGAAATGTGTCTCATGGAAGTTGTTTACATTTAATCCGACTTGAAGCCGGGCTTGCATGGGTGAGTGTCTTAATAGGATAGACTAAATAGTTCACAATTTCAGAGCCTTGAGCAGATTATATCTAAATTCAGATATTCTGTCCTAGGATGATATTCAGAGTAGGACACTCTTAAGTTGATGGATTGGCAGCTGCCATTCCAGACCTGATTCTTCTGTTCTTGTATTGGAATAATTGCGCAATAAACAACATGTAATAGTTATACCCTCATGGTATTCATATGAACAGTCCCAATTATTAAACCATGGCTTAGATTGTACATGTGAACGACTTGTCCATTTTAAAGAATCCAACTTGATTGTCGGTGATTTTGATGACCTGGATTTGGTGCTAATTTTTTCATTTGTTTGATTTATTTCTGTATCTTACGGTTTCTTGGCCAACTTATATAGATAATAACGGACCTGTCAATTCTCACTCATTCGACGTGAAACTATTTGGCATTCTCACGCAGCTATATCAAAATCTCACTCATCTGGGCATTTTCATGAAATTATGTCTAAAATAACCAAGGATCGTTCAAAATTGCTTGAGTTTGCAGAAAAGATATCCTGTAAGTTCAAAATTTCCTTTGGTCACCCATTTATAGCCTGGAGCCTGTGAAGGATGAAATATGTATAATGATGGTAGCTAGAAAATATGAAACAAATATTATACCGTCCGGGTGGATATATTCAAGTCTCATGCCTCGGCAAAATTATAAGGTCTGATATTTAAATAATAATATCCAAACCAGCCTATACAGGGATTCCGCTAGGGTCTATTTGGGTCCGTCAACGGACCCATTCCCCCCACTGAATGAAATAAAAATTCCCCTTTTGGTCCGCTTGTTAAGAAGTAAAATTGTAGCTAAAGGTTTAAAATGTTACTTTATATCCCTCCAAGTCTTCCCTTCGTGAATATCAATGAAAACACATTTGGAAATTCACATTGAAAAGACGGCAATTGCCGGAATTAGGACAATGACCTGACGGTTCTCTGGAGCGCGTGGAAAATTTCCCGCTTCCCGAGGTATTTCCAGCTAACAGTCTGCGACTACACTACAGTCTGTCCATCCAGCCAGATACCGTATCTTGTGTTTAGTACTCTTCCAGCGCAGGCCGAAGTAGAAGCTCTGGAAGGTCAAGTTAACAACTGTCACCATTAGGGTATATTATTAGATCATCTGAGGGCATAATTTTGTTTGCCATGATGTTTTTCAGCTCTCACTATCAAAATCTGTTCATGTCGACATGTGCTCTCCCATGGAGAGGCGCGAAGCAGAATGAATGCCTGGTAGAGCTTGGTGCTCTCCACCACGTCCGCGTATCGACTCGGTTAGCGACCGTCCCGGAAGATTTCTGCTTCCAAGTTCAAATTATCGCGGTAATACATACGTAGCAAAGAGTGTAAATAGACTTTAAACAGACGTTCCTGCTGTTAATCTTTATTATAAAATCCATCTCTAGACGCTCTCTCAGGCCAACAATTTAAACGGCAATTATCAAAAATCTTCTGCCGCCGCGAGGGGGGAAACCCCCCTCTCGAACTCTCCCCCAATCAGTCGCTACGCTCCCTCAGACTTGGTCGCTTCGCTCCCTCGTATTTGCGGACCCAGAATTTTTTTTCTGGCGGAATCCCTGCTATAGTTATGCATGAAAATGCATGTTACAGTGTCGTCTCTGATCATGCAAAACTCTGCCAGTGCGAAAAGGCAGATTCCACGATAACCTAGTCCACTAACACACATTTCCGTCAATCATTGACGGAACATGACATTTGCAACACCTATAAATTCAAAAATATCGTTAACAAAGAATGTGCCCTGTGTCTTACTATCTTAAACATGTCAATGAATTGCATAAGATGAAAATAAACAGGAACCCCTATGAATTCCATGTACAGTTTTCTATTTAGCGGGACAAAACAAAAATGACATCTGCAACATTTTTGTTACCTATGTCATTTTTCCGTCAAAATCTATTTTGTATATTTACAAGAAATTTCTTGTAACACAAGCACTTGCATATGCTCAGTGGAATTAGGCCAATTGTATTGATGTATCTGTACCCTTGTCAGTGTATGACATCACCCATGCTGTAATACAGGGTCTTTTCAAAATTTTGCTAATGTCATTTCCGTCACGGGAGTTGGACGGAAATGACATTAGCAACGTTTTTCAAATGCTCATTGTATCCATGTATTGGTATTTAACACACTGGCAATGGTACATATATCTTAATAAGGTCAAGCTAGTATCATTGTAAATCTTTTTTTGAATAATTTAGTTGACATTTGATTTGTGGTGATTATTGTAAAAAAAGTATGACGGAAATATGACATTAGAACAAGTGACATTAGCAACATTTACATTTCTGTCTCTCTATTATACTGCAGGCAAGAAATACACCGGATAAGACTGTCTCTCTACAGGGTAAAATGGTTACACAACCTTGGTGGGTTTAGCAAACATGTACATGACAAGGAGTTAGTTTTTTAGTATTTTGAACGTTGCTAATGTCATTTTTCGGTTGGACGGAGAATTTGACGGAAAAGTGGACTAGGTTACCGTGGAATCCGCCAAAATCTAGCAAAAATTACGATTTGATAATCAGGGTATTTGGTATTTAACTCTTGATGTCTACTGTGTGTCTGTGTTTAGCCCAGGAGAACTTTCACACCAGTGATTTGAAATGTATCTGCATACCGGGACTCGCCTATTAATTTATTGACGAAAGAAAGAAGCGAATTTGCTTCTTTGCCATTAAAACTTGACCCAGAGGCCAGTTTTCGCCACCTATGACATAGTCTTGATGCATTCTTCACATACGGCTGGTTCCCATTTTAATGAAACTGAGATCTACACAAAGACACGCAATGTAGATGGTCAGCGCGATAACTTGAAAGTCAACTGGGGACACAATTTGAAAGGTATTTAACCGAAAACGGCAGGTCATGAAGTTGTACGTTCATCGCCGAAAGTCACGTGGTGTAAACAAACCGAATTTACGCAAGAAAATTTTCGTACGCCACCTCAGAAGCTGCCGTAGATTTACGCACAGATTTACGCAAATTCGTACTGTACGAAGTTTAGTGAAAGTCCATTTTGATTTACGGAGTTGAATACGCAAAATATACGCAAAAATGTTGCGTACGAAGTTTGATGAAAGTGTCCCCTGGTGTTAACTGTCATTCGAATTTTCTGACGCGAAAATTATTTTATGGTCGAGGGCTGAATATTGAATGTCGGATCTGACGCTTGGTATCAATGAATACGAAATGGACTTATGCCTGATGGAAATTTGATAAAGTTCTGGATGTACACAAAATGTACACAAAACAGAGACCGCTTTTAAATTTCACGAAATAGGATTGTTTCTGTCTGTGAATTTCCATGTCACTTCCTTAGATCAGAAATATGGGTGCTGTAACAACCTGGGTAACTTGAAGGAATTGCATAGACCAACAAACGGAAATATTTTTCGCCGGTATTTCAAGTTTCTCAAATTCTGTGATAAATATCGTACACTGACGGCAAAATACCATCGTAGCGTGCAAGATCTCTGTTGCTACGTTTCGTACCTTGTGTCTAATTTCGCTTTACCCGGGGCTAGGGGTTGTTTGAGCATGATGTGTTTTACATCTCCAGTGTGTTCAAATTGAACAGCTCTAATCAAATCTTGACTGAGATGCATCATACTGTAGAAAACTATATGGAAATATATTTTGGTAAAGAATCCTGGTCAGTGATAAAGCTTTTATGTAAAGAACATCATGATGTCCCCCTGTCATCATTGAAAATTGTTGAGCGCAGGAAACCCTGTGGTTTTTTTAAAAATTTTATTTCATGCATATCTGGAATTGATGCTAATTGTTGAGCGAAAAGGTTTTTCGATTATTTACACAGAAAATCTTCTGTGGGCGACGGCTGACTATTGACTGTGTGATTTGACGTCTTTATTTTATATAAGCGGTCATAGGATTCATTTCCCAGTTTCAATCCTCAGATCTAATTGCTCTGATTTAGTATGAAACCACAATCAAAGCGTGACTGAGATACACCATTCTTTAGATAACGCATTCACAACGAAAATCATATAAATTAAGAATACTGATTTGATACAGATTTTTTTATATGTTTTGGAACACTATGATTTCTCGCCGGCATCATTGAAAACTGTTGACCGCTTATCTCTTGCAGAAAACTAGCCTATATTTATGTACGTTATGATTTTTTTTATTTGATACTAATGCTGTTATATGAATAAGATATTTGGATTACGAACACGGGAATTTTATAATGGATAGACGCGTGTATTAGTCCGGTTGGGTTTACGCCTAAAAGGACTTAATAATTAAAGCGTGATTCTGAACTTGCAATCATCGGGATTCCAGGTGGATACATCACAGTTGCCTGGCCTGTGGGATATTGTATGGTAGATGTCCACGTATATTTTTAATATTTTATGTGCCGGGCTATGTATAGCTCGGCACATAAAATGTTGGCTGAACAAAGATTGCCCAGCGATGTGGCTAGAAGTTGAAACAGCCGTTTTTTAGCCCGAAGAAGGAATTCTTTCTCCAAAGGAAGGTTTTGTTATTCAAAGCGTATACATTCCAAAGGTTGGTCCGATTGGGGAGTAACAAAGTGATGGAGTTTGGAAAGGTAGGCTTTCGTTCGTTTATGAGAATCTTTTCATACGACCGTGTTGGGCGTCTCTCTTCCCAACTTGTCTCCTTTTCTATGTCATAGAGGTCAGTATATGGCAGAAAATTGTACACACTCGGCTTGAAATCAAAGGGAATGTCTTTATTTGAGTCAAAGAGGAAAGAGAAAAATATCCGGAAAAGATATTAAAAAAAAAAACAATATGAAAAAATATATATATTTATTAATTTACATATTTTTTTATTGAAAATATACGTAGGCATCTACCATACAATTCCCACGATTATCTTTTCCAGGTATGTTGTTAGTCGCTGCGGGGCATACGGGCGCTAAGAAAATACACTATACTGGATTACAGGGCGATACCATCAAGCTGGAATGCAGTTGTACCGGAAATGATGTTGTATGGTATGCTGGTAACCGTTCGAATGTACTGCTGGCGAAGCATGCAAACAGAATGAACACAGACAGAGTGCTTGCAGGGGAGAGTCGTTGGAAGGGGAGAATTAGATTTTTGGACGGAAACTCACTGGAGATACAGAGTCTATCATTCCCCCATGATAATGGAGTATACTTCTGCTGGGTAGACCACGCGGAGAAGGCAGTTGTAAGTTTGGACGTATTAGGTAAGGTTTCGATGTATTTAAGAGCTTCAATAAAAGTAGGTCCGATAAATATCTGCAGGACATCTTTTGTTCGAGTTTCTGAATTTTAACTGCAAAAAGCAACCAAGATATCTCAAGGACAAGTTCGGTTGGATATACAGGGTGAGTCATAAAAATTGTTCGCCTGTGTTTTCTTCAATTTAGTCATCTGAATTTATAATTTATTGTGTAAATAAATATAACACTACACATTTAGTGAACGATATATGGCCCCAAAAATAATCTGATACATGTATGTTGACGGACACAGAACCGTGAATGCGGAAATAATATCAGAACGAGGTAGAATGATACCATGCACATCACAGTGCACATCCACTGATACTAGTATACTAAGCATGCGAGTTAATGAAGTTTTAGACAATTCGTAAAGTAAATGTGTTAACCCTCCACATTAAAAATAACGGATAAAACTACGGCTTTTTAAAATAATCTGCATGGGATTTTATATGGTCTAATTTAATGATTCACCTCTGCTCTATTTTAATACAGAGAGCACATATTTGCTACGAAAATAAAATATCTTCATTTTTTTTTGTCGAACAATGCTAAACCGGGAAATCTAAGCTTTTCTTTGAAACAGTAGTATTTCAAAATTAAGTGAACTGAACCCGAGTTCCTTTGTTGCGGTACAATTGGCTTAGCAATTGGATACCTTATCTAATTTCAAAATCATTTCCCAACTGTCTTTTTTTATTCAATTTCGTTCGATTTCCCGATTCTAATAGATGCCCGATAACACGCGCAGTCGAAGTAAAATTCGATTTGCCTGGAACCTCCTTTGCGTGAAGACGGGCATACGTATGAAAAAAGCATGCCAGCGATCATCTATACGTATCTGTTGGCCGAATTCAACATAATAGCAAGGAATATATTATCCTAAAGTGATATTTATTGGCAACATGGGCGTGCCACTACAGGTATCTCAGACGAATTTGATGAAGGAATATGTTCATAATCTGTTACGGTAAAAATTGTACCTTTTTCCAACGTCAGCATGCTTCGAAACTCGTCTGTAAAGGACCTTGTATCTTTGGATGGGAAAATGGCCCCAGGTCAGGTATAATACACAGTACCAAAATAAAAAACTTCTACTACAAGAAATTGTTCAATCGGCATGAAGTACAATAATATATTGTATACTCAGAAATTCTCTGAGTCTCATCATTCTCGAATAACGGGGCTATGAAGTAGTGCATTCGTGAAAAATGGTTGATTCTGAGGTGAACTGAGGTGTTCTCTGTAAACACATGCAGATAAACGATAATTAGAACCAGATTTTGGTCTACGACTACATATTGGAACAGCGAGTATGCTGTATCAAGCTGGTTCTGGTTTTCGTTTATCTTCATATGTTTATAGAAAGAAATATGAGGTGTTTTTGCCTCAAAATTGGCGATTTTGCACGAATGCACTACTTCACGGCCCTGTTATTTGAGAAGGATGAGACTCAGTGCCTTGAAACTTTTCTGGGTATACAATATAATATTGTACTTCATGGGAACTAAACAATTTCTTTTATATGCAATATTTTGTTTTTGGCACTTTTACCGCACCTGTTCTGGGGCCATTTACCCATCTAAACATACGTGGTCCTTTAGGCATGCGATCAATGTCAATGGGTCACCGTGGCACAGGATAATTGTACTATAGACACAAATTCTGTGGAAGTAAGTCAGAAATAACATAATTTTTCGAGGGAAATAGAATTTCTTTAGCTAAATAGGCGATGGTGTTGTCGATGGAATTGATGCGATAATTTTAATTTGTCTATCCGATTATTCCTTGCATAACTGATTATATAGTTCGTCTGACTGAATTCAAAAAAATCGTTCTGCCAAGATCTGAGAAAGACTGACCGTGTTGAATAGCCGCACGTTGTTCAACCACTCCTATTTTCCCTGTAAATTGATATTCCACAATTTAAGAGTTTACTTCCTGCACTATCTCACTCTAGGCGGATTCCCCGACCAACTCTCCCTCCCAATCACATTTTAATCTGTGTAGCTACAGAAGCACTAATTTCACATGCAACTATAGTCATTCCACAGTGATTGACCAAATAACATCCAGTGAAGTTATCAAATTGTTAAACTATCAAATTGTGATGAATATTAAATAATAAAAGTTTAAATGCCACGTTTTAATAGATTTTGTTTACTTTTGATACCTCTCAGTAGTAGTATAAGGCTATTTAAAGTCCCATTTTGCCGGGGGAGGTAACTCTTGATTCCGATAGGGGGCGCCACCAGCTCAAGGTTATGGATTGCATCAGCATTGGCTGTGTGCCAAGTTTTGACCACTATAGGTCTGGCAACCTTTGACCTTGTATTCCTCCGCGGTGATGCGGTCATGTCTGGCGGTGATGCGGTCGCGGAAAGAAGCTTCCGCGGAGAAAAAGTAGTCCCCAGACTTCAAATACGCTGCATGGTCCGATTGCGTCGTATGAGGTATCAATGTGAAGCATTCGTAAAGGGGCATCCGATGGACTGGGTCTGGGGTTGAAATATCGTCATTCTGCGCATGCGCGGTGGACCAAGGGTATGGAAATAGACGTTTTGGGGTCTAGGTGAGCCACTAATGGTCCGATGGAGTTGAGTGAAGTATCAATATGAAGCCTATGTGAGGGGGCATCCGATGGGGTGGGTATGGGGTTGGAATATCGTCATTCTGCGCATGCGCGGTAGACCAAGGGTATGGAAATAGACGTTTTGGGATCTAGGGGAGCCCCTAATGGGCCGATAGAGTCGTATGAGGTATCACTGTGAAGCCTATGTGAGGGGGCATCCACCTGGACTAGTGGCTGGGGCGTTGTCAACACTCTGCGCATGCGCAATAGACGTTTTGGGGTCTGGGTGGGCCACTAGTGGCCCTATGGAGTCGTATGAGGTATCCATGTGAAGCATTCGTAAAGGAGCATCCACATGGACTAGTGTCTCGGCCGTTGTCAACATTCTACGCATGCGCAGACAGGGAATTGTGGGAAAAGGGTATAGAAGTAGACGTTTTGGGGTCTATTTGGGCCCCTAGTGGTCCTATGGAGTCGGGTGAGATATCGTTGTGAAGGATACGTGATGGGGGCATCCGCCTGTACTAGTTTGACGTGGAACTAGTCAAAGGGTATGGAAATATACGCTCTGGGGTCGAGGTGGGCCACTATTGGTCCTATGGAGTCGTATGAGGTATCAATGTGAAGCCTATGTGAGGGGGCATCCGTCTGGGCTAGTGTCTCGGCCGTTGTCAACAGTCTGCGCATGCGCAAACAGGGAATTGTGGGGAAAAGGGTATGGAAATAGACGTTTTGGGGTCTGGGTGGGCCACTATTGGTCCTATGGAGTCGTATGAGGTATCAATGTGAAGCATTCGTAAAGGAGTATCCAACTGGACTAGTGTCTCGGCCGTTGCCAACATTCTGCGCATGCGCAGACAGGGAATTGTGGGAAAAGGGCATTGGAATGGACATTTTGTGGTCTATTTGGGCCCCTGGTCGTCCGATGAGGTCGAGTGAGGTATCGTTCTAAAGGATACGTGAGAGAGCATCCGCCTGGACTAGTATGACGTGGAACTGACGTCATTCTGCGCATGCGCAGTAGACAATGTGTATGGAAATAGACGTGTTAGGGTCTAGGTGGGTCCCTAGTGGTCCGATGGAGTTGAGTGAGGTATCAATGTAAAGCAGTCGTGAAGGAGCATCCAGTCATGGGTGGGTGCATGTAAAATTAGGATTTTTTCCCGAAAATATAAAAGCGAAACACGGACTTTACCCCTAAAATAGTGGAAAACACCTATCAACCCTAGCCAAAATGGCTAATATCGGTCCTCGGGCTTATTGGAACCTGCCTATCAAGTCAATGGGGTGGGTGCATGTAAAATTAGGATTTTGCCCCGAAAATATAAAAAGCGGAACGCGGACTTTACCCCTAAAATAGGGGAAAGCACCTATCAACCCTATCCCAATTTCGGAGCTCCAGAGCTCCGAGTTCCAAGAGCCCCGGAGATCCGAGTTCCAAGAGCTCCGGAGCTCCGACGCCACCACCGGGCTTTGACGGGCGAGTGAGTGAGTGAGTGAGTGAGTGAAGCGTGCACAACGCCCGTGAGGCGTCCCCAACGCCCGTCTTAACACATGGACGCACTAACGACGGTGAGTGAGTGAGTGAGTGAGTGAGTGAGTGAGTGGGATCCTACTGGACTAATGTAACGTCCGTTTTCATCATTTTGCGCATGCGCAGTATGGCCGTCGTATATAAAGCAGGCATTTTGGGGATTCGTGGAGCTTTGTTGAGTGGTTGACCATCCCTGGTCAAATGGACCGTGCGGGGTATCAGTGTGAAGCTCTCGTAGGAAAAGTGGAAATTGCCCATCATTTGTGGGGCGCTCACTTCCGGTTGTGTGAAGCGCTGCCCTCAGCCAATCAGAAGCGAGTATTTTGACCCGGTGCATTATGGGACATATCCAAGATGGCGGCGTCTGCCTTCTGGTTCAAGATGGCGGCACGTCCGGTGTCGAAAACTGACCATTTTGTCGGAATGTGGTCATCTGGTGTCGAAAACTGGACCTTGTATGGGTCCCGCCTAATTTGGTGTAGAGATGGACCACTATTAGTCCGAATGCGTCCTGTGGGGTGTCATCTTGTAGTTCTCGGAGTGCAGACCACGATTTGAAGGATGTTCACATCATCTGTGATGTCATTGGTGACGTCATCAGTAGGAGTAGTAGCCATAGTGGGCATTTTGGAGCAGTGAAAGAAGGTATTTGGTGTAGAGATGGACCACCCTTGGTTCGAATGTGTCGAGGGAAGTGTCATCTTGCAGTTCTCGGGGTGTAGATTCCATTTGGGGGATGTCCACAGCATCTGTGACGTCATCGGTGACGTATCAGTACGAGTAGTAGCGAAAGAAAATGTTTTATAATTGGCTCAGTGCCAATTTTTCCCCACGATTTGGACTGATGAGGGACACATGTTCATTCCTATATTTACAGACACTACCACCACCACCACCACCACAACCCCCCCGCACACCACCACCACCACCACCACCAACGCCACCACCGGGCGTTGACGGTGGAACTCGTCAACGCGCTTGGAACTCGGAGTTCCGGAGCTCTTGGAGCTCCGAAATTGGGATAGGGTTGATAGGTGTTTTCCCCTATTTTAGGGGTAAAGTCCGCGTTCCGCTTTTTATATTTTCGGGGCAAAATCCTAATTTTACATGCACCCACCCCATTGACTTGATAGGCAGGTCCCAATAATCCCGAGGACCGATACTGGCCCTTTTGGCTAGGGTTGATAGGTGTTTTCCACTATTTTAGGGGTAAAGTCCGTGTTCCGCTTTTATATTTTCGGGAAAAAATCCTAATTTTACATGCACCCACCCATGACTGGATGCTCCTTCATGACTGCTTTACATTGATACCTCACTCAACTCCATCGGACCACTAGGGACCCACCTAGACCCTAAAACGTCTATTTCCATACACTTTGTCTACTGCGCATGCGCAGAATGACGTCAGTTCCACGTCATACTAGTCCAGGCGGATGCTCCCTCACGTATCCTTTACAACGATACCTCACTCGACCTCATCGGACGACCAGGGGCCCAAATAGACCACAAAATGTCCATTCCAATGCCCTTTTCCCACAATTCCCTGTCTGCGCATGCGCAGAATGTTGACAACGGCCGAGACACTAGTCCAGGTGGATACTCCTTTACGAATGCTTCACATTGATACCTCATACGACTCCATAGGACCAATAGTGGCCCACCCAGACCCCAAAACGTCTATTTCCATACCCTTTTCCCACAATTCCATTTCCGCATGCGCAGACTGTTGCCAACGGCCGAGACACTAGCCCAGACGGATGCCCCCTCACATAGGCTTCACATTGATACCTCATACGACTCCATAGGGCTAATAGTGGTCCACCTCGACCCCAAAGCGTATATTTCCATAAGCTTTGCCTACTGCGCATGCGCAGAATGACGCCAGTTCCACGTCAAACTAGTACAGGCGGATGCCCCCTCACGTATCCTTCACAACGATACCTCACCCGACTTCATAGGACCACTAGGGGCCCAAATAGACTTCAAAACGTCTACTTCCATGCCCTTTTCCCACAATTCCCTGTTTGCGCATGCGCAGAATGTTGACAACGGCCGAGACACTAGTCCAGGTGGATGCTCCTTTACGAATGCTTCACATGGATACCTCATACGACTCCATAGGGCCACTAGTGGCCCACCCAGACCCCAAAACGTCTATTTCCATACCCTTTTCCCACAATTCCCTGTCTGCGCATGCGCAGAATGGTGACAACACCCGAGCCACTAGTCCAGTCAGATGCCCCCTCATGTGTGCTTCACATTGATACTTCATACGACTCCATAGGACCACTAGTGGCCCACCCAGACCCCAAAACGTCTATTTCCATATCCTTTTCCCACAATTCCCTGTTTGCGCATGCGCAGACTGTTGACAACGGCCGAGACACTAGCCCAGACGGATGCCCCCTCACATAGGCTTCACACTGATACCTCATACGACTCCATAGGGCTAATAGTGGTCCACCTCGACCCCAAAGCGTATATTTCCATAACCTTTGCCTACTGCGCATGCGCAGAATGACGCCAGTTCCACGTCAAACTAGTACAGGCGGATGCCCCCTCACGTATCCTTCACAACGATACCTCACCCGACTCCATAGGACCACTAGGGGCCCAAATAGACCCCAAAACTTCTACTTCCATGCCCTTTTCCCACAATTCCCTGTCTGCGCATGCGCAGAATGTTGACAACGGCCGAGACACTAGTCCAGGTGGATGCTCCTTTACGAATGCTTCACATGGATACCTCATACGACTCCATGGGGCCACTAGTGGCCCACCCAGAGCCCAAAACGTCTATTTCCATACCCTTTTCCCACAATTCTCTGTTTGCGCATGCGCAGAGTGTTGACAACGCCCGAGCCACTAGTCCAGGTAGATGCCCCCTCACATAGGTTTCACATTGATACCTCACACGACTCTATCGGCAAATCTACCGCGCATGCGCAGAATGACGATATTCCAACCCCATACCCACCCCGTCGGATGCCCCCTCACATAGGCTTCATATTGATACCTCACTCAACTCCATCGGACCATCAGTGGCTCACCTAGACCCCAAAACGTCTATTTCCATACCCTTGGTCCACCGCGCATGCGCAGAATGACGATATTTCAACCCCAGACCCAGCCCATCGGATGCTTCACATTGATGCCTCATACGACCCAATCGGACCATGCAGCGTATTTGAAGTCTGGGGACTACTTTTTCTCCGCGGAAGCTTTTTTCCGCGACCGCATCACCGCCAGACATGACCGCATCACCGCGGAGGAATACAAGGTCAAAGGTTGCCAGACCTATAGTGGTCAAAACTTTGCACACAGCCAATGCTGATGCAATCCATAACCTTGAGCTGGTGGCGCCCCCTATCGGAATCAAGAGTTACCTCCCCCGGCAAAATGGGACTTTAAATAGCCTTATACTACTACTCCTCTCCGTCTCTTCAAGTAAACACGACATCGGTACTATCATTAGTTACATGTACATTCATTAGTTTTTATGCTCTATACATTTACACTCTGTTGCTTACGGCTTCACAATTCCCTTACAACGCCCAAGTGGACACGGGTTTTCATTATATCAATACTGATTGAAGTAAATATGATACATGTTGTTCTGTTATTCATATTCAGGCCCCTGTTACGACAGCGCTTTCGGACCTGACTGTGAATATGTATGCCACTGTGAAGAAGCTTCTTGCACCAGAAGCTCGGGAAAATGTGCCTCGGGCAAGTGCCTTGAAGGTTGGCACGGCCGGAATTGCCAAGCTTGTAAGTCCGATCTAGAAATTGTCGCATGTTTAGTTTTTCACAGTTGCATTCCCAACTGCATGGATGTTATTTCATCTTAAATATTTTTAACGTCTTGGAGGTAACAAAACCACGCTCGGCGATTCTAATGATAGTTGATGGATGAAAAATTTGATTT
>JAVTVY010036389.1:0-175220 GCA_036873755.1 Hanleya hanleyi
GGGAAAATTCAAAACTGTAACTCAACACACATATTTCATGAAAATGTAAATGAATACAGGCAAAGTGAAATGTCCCATTGTTTTCTACAATGAATTACACTTATACTGGTATTATTCAATACTAAATTACTGCCCAAACATGCTTTCTAATGAGAATGAGTTAGTCCCACAAAATCACTCAACATGCGCCTCTCAAAATCTGTGGTTTAGCACTGCAGACGACATATTTTGAGCACGAAAGTAGTGCCACTGGCACTGGAAACTGAACGAAAACACGCATAAAATTAGATAAATGGAAATGTAACTTAAACATATCAGACCTGCAACTATACGCGAACATTAAAAACACAGAAACCTAGACACTCTAAAGAAGGAAGTTTCAGACCTCTTTCTTGTCGTGTAAGAACTCTATCTTTTGCTGTGTTAGCAAGACACAGAGCTGCAGCTCAATTTTTTCTGACTACAAGACAGGACCATTAGTCCCTACGGGCCTACATCGCCCGTGAAAATAAGAACTCAACCAAGGAAACGGACTGGGTCGCCAGATTTCGGTCATTTTTTCTTTGCCCAAGTCGCAAAAAGATGGAGGATCGGCGCATTTTTGCTAGGTAGGGTCAGGTAACAGTAAACATGTACATATTATTTTGTTTGGCCTCATGATGTCTTGCCGGCAATTATTGACCGCTTTTCTCTTGCATTTTTAAGTATACTATGAATTTTTTCTTCTTCTTGAATTTGGTGCTAAAAATGTATTAGGTCTTTGGAGTATGGACGTGGAAATTCTTTAATGGGCGATGGTTGAATATTGAATGACGGACTAGACGCTTGTATTTCGATTGAAATGATATTTAATATGTAAATTATTCAAACGCTTGTATTTCGATTGAAATGATATTTAATGTAAATTATTCAAACTTTTGAACATCATCATTTGCTTGACTGCGAATATTTGGAAAAAAATGTTGTGAGAAACAACAAAACAGGCAAAACAAATGAGTTTACACAGGCAAAGATTTCTTGTTTTATTGCTCGGAAATACGCTAGAATGCGTCTCCGGTCATGTAAGACCTCTGGAGCGGCCCCTCCAATCACAAATTGCTTCTGCCGTGCCTGTGTTCCAGACATGTACATATTTTCTACTTCATTCATATTATCGATATCTGCTTGGAGAACGAAAACTATTGCGCTCCTAGATGCCAAGCTTGTTAATGTTTCTATAGTGATAGATGCAGCCCTCTCAATTCACCACGGCAATCAGCAATTGCAGAGGTAAATGCCATGGCATAATCAGTTCACCTCAGCAATATTTAACATGGTGTTAAAGAGGAAATCTTTTAATGACATTATTTTTGCCGAGGAGATTTTTCTGAATTGTGTAGTTGTCTCCCTTTAAGTTGTGTCCAACGCGAGTTGACACACACTCATCCAGGTCACGGCTTTCAAACTTCGTAAATTTTTTTTTTGATTTTTGCAAAAAATTGTTTGATATTTCGCAAAAACTTGTTCATTTTTAATTCATTTGATTTTGTACCAGTCTTTTTAGAGAAGCTGTGAGACCCTAGATCTAACCCTGCATAGAATTGCAAGCAATTGATAATTAAATTCATGGTTTTAATATCCAATAGTTTTAGAATACTTTCTTAGTAAAAGGGGCCATTGAAAAGTAGAACTATTTTTTTGCTGAATGGCAGTCCCACATCCCCCATCCTTGTTAACATGGCAGAGATGGGACCTGTAATGTTGCCCCCTCCCCCCCCAACAGAACACCATGACCTGCATTACATAATATTCGAATGGCTGCATTTTAAGCAGAGATAATACTGTGAAATCAATCAAATTCCAAATCGTACAGCTGCTCTACACCATTCGGCCACCTAACTTCATTAAACAATAAATAGGTCTGCTTGACTCTGGTTTTTTCAATAAAATGAGACGTACGGTCAGTTTCTTCTTCTTCTTGTACGAAGGCCAGGCTTGCGGTTCCAGAAGAAGTCTTCCACCAGGTCGGAGCTGCTTAAAAATACGCTTGAAGAATCGCTTCATCCCAGCATCACCCCAATTCATATGGATCCATTTTGTAATGCTCAGTGCCACAATCATGTCATACTCTTCTTTTTGGACATCCAAAAGTTCGTCATATTCCAAAACATAATTCCCCTAAAATGTACAAAAAAGAATTTAGAAATGGAAAGACTCCATTGAAAAAAAAAACTATTTTGGAAGCCACAACACCATACACAAATACAAGAAATCGAACCATCTAATACCAGGTTTTCTACGCGAGTATAATATTTTTAGTGAGTGAACATGTATACAGATCTCCGATTTATGCAACAGGGCAGTATATTATAATATTAATTTTTATTTTATTTTTACATGTCATAATTTACAAAATCACAGGAATAAATATTAAAGATCTGCAGATTATTAAACCTGGATGTGGTGAAGCTATACATGTAACTTCTCACCTGCAAGAACATGATATTGTTGGGGAATGCTGGACACTTGGACTGAGCTATTGACGGAGCCACAATAGGACCATAATTCACTGTAAGTGATACCGGAAACTTATTGGGGTCCATCCTTGTGGATGTCATGTAATGCCGAATATTTTTCCTTGCTGCTGAGATCAGTTTCCCATCAATGTCCATTCCAATGATTTTCCTGGGTCGGAAATCCCGGGCAATTGCCAGTGTTATGTGCCCTACATTGCAACCAATATCTAGTGCATCCTTGCCCTCAAACCATTCAGGCTGCAAACATTTCAGTCTGTTGTCTTCTTCGAGATCTGGATTTCTGTATCCATAATACCGATTGTAATTGCCATACACAAATTTCTGAGTGGTGTTGTTGCCCTTTTTTTGACGTTCTGCCTGCTGCATTGGTTTTGAGTGCTGTGTAGATTTTAATAATGAACCGTGGCTAGTTTGTCTTTTGGGGTTTTTTGATGGTGGAGCACTGGAAGAATTTGGCATTTCAGGATCATAGGGTTCACTTTCTGTTCTGAGCAAAGCTCTCCTTGCATTGCCAATGGCTTCAAAAAAGTCTGGTTTCATACACTCGCTAACTGTCCTCCTCCTTTTGCGACTTTTTGAGGATTGTGGAATGACTGGTGAAACAATTTTATCCTCACACTTCTTTTGCGTCGACAGAAGCAATTCAGAGTCCGATTTAGCCATTTCATCAGCGGCAATACCAGCTGCAGCTTCGGCAGCATCAATGTCAATTTTCAAAGCTTCAGTGAGATTCTTTCTCTTCTCAGTCTCTTTCACGACACTTGTTGTTACAGCTGAAATGTCTTCCTCAGATTTTTTTTTGTGCTTGTGTCGTCTTCTCTTTCTTGCCATCAGTTTTGCTGCATTTATATCTTCTGAGAGGTCTCCCGCATTCAAATTCAACGGATCAGTAATGTTTGGAGGAATCACCAATTCAACATTCCCCCTATGAGCAGGAAACGGTAACGGCGAACAGTTTGGGGTCGTTTTGTTCAACCGTTGTCCAGTTTCATCATCATATAAACTATTCAAATTCAATGGATCACTGATATTGCCTCCAAGAAGGAATTTTGTTGGAAGAACCATTTTTTCTGGTCTGCAGCTATGGCGTCTTTTCCGGAAGTCGTGAGGTTGGCCACGTTGTGGAGGAGTGCTGAATCGTCTGCGTTTGGCTTGTTGGCTCCATCTTTGTCCATCTGGTTTTTGTTGGTCCTCAGAAATTGTCACTTGTTTTGTTGGTTTGGCACCATTATCAACTGTTTGGCTTGCCTCAGACTTTTTGTCATTTTTGTCATGATCTCCCCCCACTGGAGCCTCAGAATGAAATGTACAGGGCTGAATTTCCCCGCATTGAAACTCCATGTGCTCAAACTGAGTTCGAGTGGGAGTTTTTACTTCCACACTCATTGTTTTGAAAGTTTTACAGTCTGATGAAGGTAATCTCAGTTGGCACCTGGCGACAGCAGAAGAGCCAAGTCCGAGATGCCTTCCTACTTCACCAGTAGGCAACCCACTGACCGACTTTACAAACTTCACTTTTTACGCGAGCCTCACAACACTGCGGGGCGCCCCCTAGCGGGATGTTGAGGAACTAACATTGTAAACGGTCACAAAAGATTGCAAACAATGCCGATAAACAGTGCTAAATAACTGACAGCATGTAAATTTTGCAGTAAACCATTCACAGACTATCCAGTTAATCCAGATCGATGACCATATATGTCGGAGCTGATGAAAAAGAATGCAAATTTCAGCTTCGAACCGGTCGTCCTCCGTTCGCCCTCTCTGCTGGCTGCGAGCGCTCGCAGTACGTTTTGCTCATGCGCAATGATGGGATTATGGGAGACGGAAGTGGTTGTGTCGTCTGCACGCGGGAGATTTCGGTCCTGTCCTCTCATTTTCCAGTGGCGAGGTTGGAAAACGGCTTGTTCTACCAAAGTTTGTGACCAAACGTATTAATTGTACCGTATTCCAGACTTACCCCTGTGTAAGTTGTAAAAGGCTGTCCGTGCTTCGCAAACAGTTTGAAACTTTCGTCATTTTTTTTTTGGTACTGTTTGCAAAATTTACTTCTACAACAACAACCACAATGTCAATGACAATGTCTTCTACACTCATCAGGTTACTGTTGGATGTAGTCACATATGGGTCATTCCATGAAATGGGGGTACCAAAGTGTGACATGCAAACCAATTTTGAAAAGATGTCAATTCATGCACTGAATCTAGTTCAACAAGCTGAACCCTGCTGACATTTAATTTTGTGATATTGACAATGCAGGGTTCAGCCGTTGAACCGAAATTTCCTACCGCAAAATTTTCGCCTCCCAACCTGGGTAACAGCGGGTGGATTTGCGCTCATAAAAAAGCAATAATACCTACCGCTTTGTGCTCGTTTGGATAGAATACGTATTTGCCTACTTCCCTGGCCATTTATTTTCTCTGTCTAGCTTCTTTCATTTCCATAAACGGCAAAAGAAAAAAATATCATCGCCGACGATCTTCTAAAAACGAAATCCGCCGCCATTTTGAAATGTCGCTATGGTGGCACGAGACTAATTTGTAAATTCGGGATTGTAGACAGGAAGGTCGGAAACGGCTCATTCATAAGGCTGTCACATTATCTGCATTTAAATGTAAAATTGTAACTATCGATATCAAGCATAATGGAAGGCACATACTGAGAAAGGTAATTCATGGGATTTTTCATCTCCCTAAGCGACTGGGTCGACTGAGCGGATTCAGTTTTTCCGACTCTTGTAATCCTGAATTTAGAATAACCTCACGTGAGAGAATCAGGGTCACGTGACAGCGTTCGAAAATGGCGGCGGATTTCGTGTTTGGAAGATCGTCCGCGATAATATTTTTTTCTTTTGTCGTTTATGGAAATGAAAGGAGCTGGACAGAGAAAATAAATGGCCAGGGAAGTAGGCAAATACGTATTCTATCCAAACGAGCACAAAGCGGTAGGTATTATTGTTTTTTTATGAGCGCAAATCCACCCGCTGTTACCCAGGTCGGGAGGCGAAAATTTTGCGATAGGAAATTTCGGTTCAACGGCTGAACCCTGCATTGTCAATATCACAAAATTAAATGTCAGCAGGGTTCAGCTTGTTGAACTACACTGAATCGGGGATAATATTGATATACAGAGATTCGGAAAACATAAGAAAGCAGATAATATTCCACAATTTGGGAGAAAAATAAAATAATGAAGTTGCGCGTGTAACGAGGACACCAAACTATATACAAAATTCACCGCGTAACATGTTGATTTGAGTGTGAAATAGAATAAAAACATGATCAAATTGTTAGAATATTTAATCCTATTCTTAGTCAGCATATTTAGTGGCACCGACTGCCTCAATCCAATCAAGTTATGCATGTAACATGGACACGAAAATGGCTTCGTGTCCATTCGCATACATCATGTGCAATCACCATACTATGTCGCCATCAAACTCTGGACTCTTACCATCAAACTGATCATGGCACATGAACATTTTACACTGGTCTTATCTGTCTTTCTTTCTTCTGGAATCAACATTTGTTTGTCACACATGTAACGAAGTGGCAAACGTAACTGATGAGGACGCGAAATAGCACGATACTACTTACCCGCTATTTCATGCAACTGTGTCATCATATGGCCCCTGCTCTAAAGTGGCTCGACCAGCCATGTCACAAATATTGGGTTCCATTGCTGCACATTGTAATTCATGCCAAAAAAAAAAAAAAAGTAAAATGCAGGCCGAGGGTGTGCGTGTATAACCACATGAAAGTGGACACGAAAGCGAAATATAAAAGTATATTCTCACTACAGCTATTAAGGACACATCGAAATCCTGTCATATTTGGATCGATAATAGACAAGATTAGCCTGGTTCAAGAATAGTTTTGAATGACCACTGAATGACCTTTTCTTGGTGACAGGTAAGAGGTAAGGTAAGTAACAAAAGAGGACACCATGCGTTACACGCGCTACCTGAATTTTAAGGGTTTCATGCATCCAGAACCTACATTTAAGTGTGACTTAAACTGAAATAAATTGAAAGACAAGGACCAGATCAATACTTTAAGTTGTTTATTGGTCAAATTTATTAACAATTCATGCTTACAGTGCAAACAAAAGCATCAATGTTGGCAATGTTTGCAATGTCACATTTTTGGGGTCCGTGGATGTCCTCATATGCTGACACCGATGGTCCTCAACACCCGTTACGGGTGTACATATAACTAAGATGTTATCTTATGTATATCTACTTGTATCTGGCATTAAATAGGAATAAATGTCTTTCAAATTGGTGTAATATTTTAGGAAATTCACTGGTTTTAAATTTGAGTGCTAAGTGGTGACCCCATTTCATGGAATGACCCATATATTCAACTCCGTGTATGTAGCACCACTGAGTTGCACAACCTTATAAGCATGAACTCAAGTTCATGAAGTATCGTTGTTTTCTGCATGCCAAAATCAATGATTGAAGGCTGGTTAAGGCCAAGGTAGTTCAACAAGCTGAACCCTCCGGACATTTAATTTTGTGATATTGACAATGCAGGGTTCAGCCGTTGAACCGCAATTTCCTATTGCAAAATCTTCGGCCTCCCGACCTAGGTAACAGCGGGTGGATTTGCGCTCATAACAATGGATAATACTTACCGATTTGTACTCGTTTGCATAGATTACGTATTTGCCTACTTCCCTGGCCATTTATTTTCTCTGTCCATCTCCTTTCATTTCCATAAACGGTAAAAGAAAAAAATATCATCGCAGACGATCTTCCAAAAACGAAATCCACCGCCATTTTAGAACACTATCACGTGACCCTGATTATCTCGCGTGATGTTATTCTAAATTCAGGATTACAAGAGTCGGAAAAACTGAATCCGCTCAGTCGATCCAGTCGCTTAGGGAGATGAAAAATCCTGTGAATCACCTTTTTCAGTATGTGCCTTCTATGATGCTTGATACCGATGATTACAATTTTACATTTAAAAGCAGTTAATGATGTGAAAGCCTTATGAATGAGCCGTTTCCGACCTTCCCGTCTACAGTTCCGAAATTACAATCGAGGTACGATCAGTCTCGTGTCACCATAGTGATATTTTCAAAATGGTGGTGGATTTCGTTTTTGGAAGATCAGCCGCGATGATTTTTTTTTCTTTTGCCGTTTATGGAAATTAAAGAAGCTGGACGGAGAAAATAAATGGCCAGGGAAGTAAAGTAGGCAAATATGTATTCTATCCAAGCGAGTGCAAAGCGGTAGGTATTATCGATTTTTGTGAGCCCAAATCCACCAGCTGTTACCTAGGTCGGGAGGCCGAAAATTTTGCGATAGGAAATTTCGGTTCAACGGCTGAACCCTGCATTGTCAATATCGCAAACTTAAACGTCGGCAGGGTTCAGCTTGTTGAACTAAGGCCAAGGGGATGTGAGAAATTTTGGCATTTTTTGAATTTTCAAAAAGACACTAAATTATCAAGGGCACATTATTTCATCTCAGAAAGATAGGAAACACAATTAAACACAAGAAAATATGACTATTTCTTTGAACTAATTCGATAAATTGACTTTGTGGAACAAAATTAAATGTAGTGGATTTTTCAAAGTAAAATTTGGAAATTGAAGAAATGTGGCGTTTAACTCACGAATAAAGTTGAATCATCTCTTCATTGAGGTCAAACAAGAATGACCTACTTGAAGTTGTTGGAAAATAGAATTTTTGATGACGTGCAGAGTTGAAAATGTATGTACGGCCACGTGCTTCAGGCGAAATGGATAATTTCGCTCGTAGGACCTCCAAAACTTGGTTGGGTCATTTTATTTATAGTTTTCCTGGCCTGTAATAGTATTTATTTTCTGAAAGTCGCTTCACGAAATTCTTTGTCATTTCATAACATTTTTGCTTCACAAAGGTTTTGAAAAAAAATTCCCCCAAAAAAAGAAATAGATTTTTTGTCATTTCATGTCTCATGGTATCATTGTGTCATGAAATTTGGTCATTATATTAGATGAGGGGCATTTTTGGAAATTGCAAAAATATTCAAAAATGTCAAAGATCCTGATGATCCTTAAAATTAATTTCCTGTTCAGCATCATTGCGTTGTTTTTTTAAAATTATTTTTATAAAAGTGGCTCATGAAAAAAAATACCCAAACCATGGATCGTTTATGGTTTTTTTTTATTTTATCAAGGAAAGATTTCCTGTCTTCGCTATGTGCATGGGTACTTTTAGCAATCATCATATTTTGAAAATGGGAACCCAGTTACTCTTTTTCACAAACATAATTGTGCCAATTCCCTTGGCATCGGACTATCTCCCACTTGGTTTTTGTAGTGCGACAGTCTGGCGGAAAATGACATGTGGACTGAATGACAAACAAACAATGACATGCTACACAAACTCCACATATAATTCGTTCAAACTCTTATTATGGTATTAAATTTGTTAATTGGGGTATGTATGATGTGATACAAGAAATGAGGTTGAGCGATTCATGCTGATAATCTAGTTCAATAAGCTGAACCCTACTGACATTTAATTTTGTGATATTGACAATGTAGGGTTCAGCCGTTGAACCGAAATTTCCTATCGCAAAATTTTCAGCCTCCCGAACTAGGTAACATCGGGTGGATTTGCGCTCATAAAAATCGACAATACCTACCGCTTTGTACTCGTTTGGATAGAATACATATTTGCCTACTTCCCAGATCATTTATTTTCTCCGTCCAGCTCCTTTAATTACCATAAACGTCAAAAGAAAAAAAATCATCGCAGTCGATCGTCCAAAAACGAAATCCGCCGCCATTTTGAAATGTCACTATGGTGGCACGAGACCAATTTGTAAATTCGGGACTGTAGATAGGAAGGTCGGAAACGGCTCATTCATAAGGCTGTCACATTATCTGCATTTAAATGTCATGTTGTAACTATCGGTATCAAGCATAATAGAAGGTACATACCGAAAAAGGTAATTCACGGGATTTCTCATCTCCCTAAGCGACTGGGTCGACTGAGCGGATTTAGTTTTTCCGACTCTTGTAATCCTGAATTTAGAATAGCCTCATGCGAGAGAATCAGGATCACACGAGAGTGTTCGAAAATGGCAGTGGATTTCGTTTTTGGAAGATCGACCGCGATGATTTTTTTTCTTTTGCCTCTTATGAAAATGAAAGGAGCTGGACAGAGAAAATAAATGGCCAGGGAAGTAGCCAAATATGTATTCTATCCAAACGAGTGTCAATATCACAAAATAAGTGTCAGTAGGGTTTAGCTTGTTGAACTAGTTGATAATCATGCTTTCGTAGAGCCAATTACACCTCGACGGATGGCAGTAAATTTTGGGTGGCCCTAAAACAGGGCGTTGGAAGAGCGACATGTGCTTTTAGCAGGAATCTGGATTGATACCTTTTCTGAGAACCGGTCTGGTACGGCATTATCACTCAGTGATAAAAATTTTCGGAAAATAAATATTTGAACAAATATATACCCATTTGTGTATTTTCAGTTCTGATTTATATTTTAAATGTACACCATATGCTGTTTTATCGAATGATCTGATTTGGCTGTTCCTGTCATGGACACTGACCGGGAATTCTGGAAATGAATTAGAACATGACCGAGTTGCACCATATAGAAAAGAAAAGACTATCTCTTTATTGTATGCTTATATCCCAAAGGGTTGATGTATGCAGAGAAATAATAAATTGACAATGCCTGGCCGTCTTGGCTATATATAGGTCGACGAGCTGACAATCTCGACTTCGGACTCCGTTCTATATGCATCGCCGGGTGAATGTGTGAACTAGTTTATTGGGCAGAAAAATCATTTGGTTTGTATAGATCTGGATCTGGTTTCATTAAATTTTAGTGTACATTTATTGAGAATTCTACTTTTTATACGCCCGCCAAAAGGCGGACGTGTTATGTGATGGCAGTTTCCCTCCGTCTGTCCGGTTCTCGTGTCCGGTCTGTATCTGGGACAGTTTCCTATCTACAGTTCCAATTTTTGGTGAGTGGATACCCTACGGGGAGACGATGTGTCGCGTACCAAAATGAAGGTCGAGGTCAAAGGTCACTGGACTAAAAACAGGAAATCACTGAAGTGTTCATGTCCGGTCTATATCTGTGAACGTTTTCTATCCACAGTTGCAATTTTTTGTGAGTGGATACACTAGGTGTGTCGCCGAGGTCAGAGGTCAAAGGGCACTGTTGCCGAAGATCAGGAAATCATTGATCGTTGACAGTTTTCTATCTACAGTTCAAATTTTTGGTGAGTGGATGCCCTACGGGGGGGACGATGTTTTGCATACTAAATGTAGGTCAAGGTCAGAGGTCAAAGGTCAGTTTGATTGAAAAATCAGGAAATCATTAAAAATTTCTGATTTTTTGTGAGTGGATTCAAATGGGGGAAATGAAGTGTCGCATACCAAAATGTAGGTCAAGGTCGAAGGTCAAAGGTCACTGTGACCCCAAAATCAGGAAATTATTAAAAATAACATTTCTTTGTGTAAGTAGATAAATTAGGGGGACATGATGTGTCACATATAAAAATGTAGGTCAAGGTCAAAGGTCAAGGTCACTGTGACCCGAAATCGTTAAATTGTTAAAAATCATGATTTTTTTAGTCCATTGAGAATTACTGGTGACCGTTTTGTCATGTACCAAAATTTAGATCCAGGTCAATAATCAAGATCACTGTGAGCCCAGAATCAAGGTCAAAGGTCAGTGTGACCTAAAAATCAGGAAATCATTAAAAATTATTAATGTTTTGTGAGTGGATTCAATAAGGGGGAATGAAGTGTCGCATGCCAAAAATTAGGTCAAGGTCAAAGGTCACTGTGACCCCAAAATCAGGGAATTATTAAAAATAACTTTTTTTTGTGTCAGTAGATACATTAGGGGGACACCATGTGTCACATAACAAAATGTAGGTCAAGGTCAAAGATCACTGTGACCCCAAAATCGTGAAATTGTTAAAAATCATGATTTTTTGTGTCCATTGAGAAATTACGGAAGACGGTTCACCGTTTGTCATGTACCAAAATGTAGGGCAAGGTCAATAGTCGAGGTCACTGTGACTCCAGAAGCAAGAAATATTTGAAAATTTTATGTGTCCGACCAAAATTTTATGTGTTACATACCAAAATGTAGATCAAGGCTGAACGTCAAGGTCACTGTAACCCCCAAAATCATGAAATTAATAAAAATCCAGATTTGTTTGTGTCCAATGTGTGGTGTACCAAAATTTAGGTCAAAGGTCAAGGTCACTGTGACTCCAAAATCAGGAAATCATTAGAAGTCACATTTTCATATGCCTGTCGAAGACCAGGTTATGTAATGCGATGTCAGTTTTGTCCATTCATCTGTTAACATTTGCTGTGCATGCGATATCTCTAGTTTCAAGGTATGGATTGGTACTAAACTTTGAGTATACCTTACTCGCATGGCAAAGAGGAGCCATACATCAATTTGTCAAAGGTCACGGTCACAGTCCCCCAAAACTGAATCAAGTTTAGCTGAATATATGTGTTAGGTTGGAATATTCAGAGTTCTCTCCCCTACATGTATATGGCATTTGTCCTGTGGAGTTGCCTGCCGTGTTTGAAACGGCTACATTTAGTTGAACTGTTGTGAAATAAAAACCATACATTTACTAATTTAACGGGGAGAGGGGGGGTCCTTTATGACCTTCATACCTGTTTTAATATTAACTCAAAAACAAAGGTTTACTTCATCACTTTCTTATTCCATGAAAATTTTCTCGTCTGAGAGAAATCGATTTGCCTATTTTCTTGTGTTGGACTATTGTCGATTTCAGTGTGGGATATGTGAGCTCTCGGCTCTTGCTCCAAGGTCAACTAGTCACTAAGAGTTGAGCTCATTTTAGTTTATCATTCAATATAAGATGTGATATATGTTACATTCTCAGAAGCACAAAATTGTAGACCTTTCTCTGGATTGCTAGCTACCAATTGGAATCAAGACAAACAACCTTGAAATTTGGACCAATGTAATTCCAGATATACGGGCGTATATTGAAGCCCCTTGGGCTCTTGTTGTTTTGCTGTAGTAAGTAGCTGCCAGGGCTTGGATCTCGGAGACTTGATTGCTAATATGAGGGAAAGAAAATACAAAACATGGCAGTGTGACTAACGTCACAGGACCTACGAAATAGGGTTTGATATAATTTAAGTGTGTACTCGAGAGATGACTTGGGGGCCCTGTGTGCTACCATGAGAGAATTTATATAGCATCTCTAAATTGACAGTGGGAACTATTAACTTTTCCAGATGTCATCGCTGGTGAGTCGTTAGCATAGCAACTATTATCGCCCTCAGTTTCTATTACCATGGGCACTGATCAGCCCAGCAGTACAGCACGAGGTGTTGGGAGGAGAGTCCGAGAGAGCGGGGCACCCCCCCCCCCCCCTCTTCTCGGCATTAGGAGATTTTTTTCAAATTAGCGTAGGGAATGGTGCTCTGTCAGAGCAGTTGAGAAGTAAATGTTTCAAGTCCCAAAATAAGACCGGAAACTGGAAAAGAAACACAAATTTGAAGTGAGAACGGTCAAGATCAGAGATTTGTTAGAATGCAAGAATCAAAAGAGAGCCATTCTCCATGGATATATTTATTTGGCATCAAGGTACCTCATCTGAAGAGAGTACATAATAATAATCAATGAACAATAAAGCACACATGAAAAAAATAAACAACTGGTTTAGGTTACTGAATTTAAAACACAACGATGATTTTATTATTGATCTCTTCAGTAATAACAGATAATAGGGTCATTGTTGTGTTTAAATTTAGTAATTTCTCTCATAAAATCCAGTAATTTTTTATTTCTTTTTGAGGTAGAACATTTTTTAACTAATGACTGAACTGAAGAAATTATGCAATGTTGTATAGGCTGGATATATAAAACGTGCAGTATAATATGCCTTCAACGGAATTCCAAGACCAGCAAATGAGTGAAAACGGATCCATACCATCGGAATGTGTGTCAACATTACAGTGAGGCTAAAAATAGATTACTCCAGAATCTCCAGATTCAAGTGTACTGTTCAACTAGCCATATTATAGATATCTCATAGTACATGTAGATCTAATAGACTGATTACGACGTACGAGCGAGCGCACACATGCATGTGTGCTTTTAATATAGATATAATTAAAATATATGTTGGAAGCTGACTTCTTAGAACAACAACAACGACCACCGAAAGCCAACAAATACCCTGACGCTTCTGTGAGAAGAAGTTTTTCAAAGTTGCTTGGCGCTTCTGACAATGATTTATAAAATACATGTACATGTAAAGTGATACTCGTGGCTCGGTAAAACTTCGCAGCAGACGAAATAACAACCTCCATTCTCCGATAAAATGATTTGCTTCCTTCATGCATCGTGGCATATACAGCTCGGGAAGCGTGGCGTGGACTATTAGGGAAAACATGGCGGAGCTACCTGGAAACGTATAATGCCGACATATTTTGGCAAGTACCATTAAAGTTACTGATATTTTCGAGTGCTGGGCGCATAATTTTTTTTTTTTTTTTGCTTTAGTGCTGGGCGGCCGAAGTTAGTCCCAGGCGCTTAAAAGTCACAGTGAAGCGTACAGTCAAGGGTTCCCGATGGGCATGACAGTGCACTCGAGTCATCAATAAATAATAAAAAATTAATTATAAATTAAATTTTCATCAGAATTCGATAAGCTCAGAACTTGCTGGTAACAATGCCCTAATGCACGTTCATGCCAAAAATCAAGGTTCTAATGTTAACGGTTCTCCTTATTTTGCCGACGAAAGGATTCGGCTGGACTGATTCACTCACTCATTACCGGACAATTTGCGATCTGTAGCCTACTTCGTAGGAATAAAATTTGGGGTGGCCAAATATTTTGGGGTGGGCGGTGATGCTAAACAGGAAAAATGTTTTAACCAGCCTAAACGAGTTCCAAACATGTCAAATATACTTCTCTCCATGTACACAAAACGTCTGACTCATTCCTGTATCGCCAAGTGCAAGAAAGAGTCCACTGCGCTACGGGCTTGGGATCAGTTATCGTATGCTTTTGGGTATTTTAAGGCCGCTGATTAATGGTTCATTTCCCATAGCCAACCCTCATCTATATTTTGAGGGCAAATAATTAAAATCCATGAGGGATTTACATTAAATCAGTAAAAATAGTTATTGCACTCAGCATGTGTATTTTCACAAGCAAGGTTACGAGAAACAAACAATTAACAGTGGCCTAATTTTATATAAAGTAATTTCTTGAGAGACAGAAAAACTGACCTGGCTAGTGCTGAGATCAAGACCCTTCCCTGGGAGGAGTTTCACGGGTTATGTGACCTTTCCCTGCATGTGTGGGAGCAGTTATTAACTTGATCTTTTGGGTACCTCTAACCAAGGAGAGAGAGCAATTCTCGTACAGCAGACGAAAGTTGCAATTTTTTGCTGAATTTTTATACGCCCGCCAAAAGGCAGACGTATTATGTGATGGCGGTTTCCGTCCGTCTGTCCGGTTCTCGTGTCCGGTCTATATCTGGGACAGCTCCAATTTTTGGTGAGTGTATACCCTACAGGGAGACGATGTGTCGCGTACCAAAATGAAGGTCGAGGTCAAAGATCACTGGCCTAAAAAACAGGAAATCACTGAAGTGTCCGTGTCCGGTCTAAATCTGTGAACGTTTTCTATTCACAGTTGCAATTTTTTGTGAGTGGATACGGTAGGTGGAGACGATGTGTCGCGTAACAAAAGTTGAGGTCAAGGTCAGAGGTCAAAGGTCACTGTTGCCTAAAATCAGGAAATCATTGATCATTGACAGTTTTCTATCTACAGTTCTAATTTTTGGTGAGTGGATGCCCTAGGGGGGAACGATGTGTTGCATACCAAATGTAGGTCGAGGTCAGAGGTTGGAGTGACTGAAAAATCAGAAAATCATTAATAATTTCTAATTTTTTGTGAGTGGATTTAATAGGGGGAAATGAAGTGTCGCATACCCCAAAAATAGGTCAAGGTCAAAGGTCACTGTGACCCCAAAATCAGGAAATTATAAAAAATAACATTTTTTTTGTGTCAATAGATACATTCTGGGGACATGATGTGTCACCTACCAAAATGTAGATCAAGGTCGTGAAATTGTTAAAAATCATGATTTTTTGAGTCCATTGAGCAATTAAGGCGAGCCATTTTTTCTTGTACCAAAACTTAGATCCAGGTCAATAGTCGAGGTCACTGTGACCCCAGAATCAAGGTCAAAGGTCAGTGTGACCTAAAAATCAGGAAATCATTAAAAAATACTAATTTTTCGTGAGTGGATTCAATAGGGGGAAATGAAGTGTCGCATACCAAAAATTAGGTCACGGTCAAAGGTCACTATGACCCTAACATCAGGAAATTATTAAAAATAACATTTTTTTGTGTCCGTAGATACATTAGGGGACAAGATGTGTCACATACCAAAATGTAGGTCAAGGTCACTGTGACCCCGAAATCGTGAAATTGCCGGCCTGCATATTATATGCCTGTATGTTGACCAATCAGGTAATAAAATCTGAAGTGATTGACTTATTGCATAATGCACTTGCCTTTACATAAGGGCTGTTCCGGGATACATTATAACCAATCTTTGGATATCAGGATAAAAGTGTGGCACACCAACATTTGGACAACCTCATGGCAGGGAGGATACATTGGATTAAATTCCTGTGGATAGGGGTGTTCAGCAATATAATATTCCTATGGGTAGTAGGGCTTCCAGTTTTTTGCCGCACACCCCCCTCATAGGATTTTTCCTGGAACAGCCCTAAGGGGACTAGACTGCTTGTGTCAACAAAGTAAATCCTTTCTTTCCAGATTCAGTACTACTCTCTTCAATACTGATATAATAATTTGATCCTGTTCATTGGTATGGCTATCCCAATTACATGTACATTTCTTTAGTCTCCAGTGGCTGTGAAGCCCTGGGCTTTCAATTGTCTGGAGATGCATTCTGGCCAATTTTCAATGAGTAAAATCACAAATTTAATAATCACTTGGTTATATCCTCAAATTTTTTTTATGTGGAGGTTCCCAGAATTTATTTTAAATGGCACGTATCTTTGCATTTTGACAGCATAGTTACAACTGTTGATATTATATAACAGGACCATAACACATACATGTACATATACAATGTACATGTACTTTAAATATTACTGTACTTTATTAGGCCATCCTTAAAAATAAGTTTGTTGCGCGTAACCCGACCGACTGTCCAAAAATCCGCCGACTGGAAACTTTTTTCGCCGATTTTCCGACCCGGTCATCTTTTTATTTTATTTTGCAATGTCAGAATTATCTCCCCTATCTCCTCGCTCGTGTAAACGTATGTAAAACGTTCGCCTAGCAAAAGCAAGCAGGATTTCACTCTCCAGTAGTCGCGATGTGAGCTTATGTCGCACGTTTTGAAGGCATATCCTCCATGGCCCAGTCCGTAGGGGAATGCAGTTTTCGTCGACCACGTGTATATGGCGGGAAGTTCCCCTTTCTGTTTTGTGTTTGGGTTTGGACGAGAGGACAATAAACACATCGAGAGGCAACAGCAACACAGGATGGGAAAAATATTTCAAAACGGTTGGTTATTAAAACCTGCCATAAAGAGCTCTGTCGCGAATCGACTTGGAACGTAGACATGTTTAGGACTGTCACCATGCACCACGTGGGTCCGTACACCGACAGATTCTGAGACTGACGTAGATGTTACAACAACAACGATGTTTGGATTTCTACTTTTATCCGAGAAGACTTCAGTGTGCCTAAATGCAGAAAATCTATACTGCTTTGTTGTTTAACGGAAACTTTATAACCCTCTATGTCGATAAAGCCATGGATATAGTGTCGGTGGCTTCAGTGGTCTTGACAAATTAGATGGTGCCGTCAGCTTAATTTTGACGTTCCGATGTCGGCATCAAATACGCTTGTCAGAATTCCACCTCGGACTAAATTCCACGAAAAGACACAGGTTAGAAACTTAGTATTTGCCTCATTGTTGTCAGTAAATTAAATTACGATGTATTTCTAATCTGAATAAAGGAAGTACCTAAGTATTCAATAAAAGCACACCATAAATTTGCGACGAGGAAGGGCAGTAATGATGTTAATGATTAATTTGAGGTAATTTTCTCAACTCCAAATGGTATAATGAACAACCTTCTGTATAACACTGACAGGATTTTTTTCTTTCCTGTCACAATTTTGACAAAAGTTTGTCTGGTAGTGGTATATATTTTTTTTTTTGACCAGCTAGTCACTAGTCATTGTCAAGTCATTGTCAAGATTGTGTTCAAGGATGTCGATGTCTTCTAAGAAATAAAACAGGTACACAAGCCTGAATTTAAGAATATCTTGCTTTATACCTTGAAGATAACTAGTTTTCTATACTGAAATAATTTTTCTGCCAGACAAAAAGAATATTTCAAATGACCTGCTTAGTATCTGAACTAAATCACACTAACCTCTTCCAACCTCCCCAAAAGGAAAAGCTGATCTAAAAAAAAAAAAAAAATTACCTACCTACCGACCCAACTTCCTGAGGTAGGGTCGGGTTACAGCCAACAAACATATTTTTAAGGATGGCCTTATTTAATGTTTGTTTATTGTGAATTAGCATTATAAGTAGTTAAAATTACCATGCAATCTGTAAATGCTAGTTACTGATAGTCATAGATGTATGCACTTCATAAAAATTATATAACACATGTATATTTATTAGAATTAGGTACAGGGATATGAGTTGGTTTTGCTAAAGATGTTTTGATAACAGTTTGTCTTTTCCATAACTCTGGAAGTTGACATTCAATCAGTGGTGTAGACATGTTCCAACAAGCTGTTGAAAGACAATTCAATTTCATGTGCTTTTGCAGATGTGGCAGATGCGTGCACATCTATTCACCCTTGATGGCTTCACCCACAATGGCATCCAGCGAGATACCTAAACCAGATGTGACAGGGTCAAGTAAAGGAAAGAAACCATTTAAACGACCTTTTACTGGTATGTCTGAGATGTTCTTTTGTTTTTTTGAAAAATGTTGCTAAAACGTGAAAAATGGATTGAAAGTTATATGCACAACAATTGGAAAGGTTAAAGATTGTGTGTAATGCCTGTATAAGTTTCAGAAAATGATACTCGGATGTAACTTGTTCTTGGTGTGTACTTTATAATTCTGGTGCAGCTAGTATCATACCTCAAGTTTCATAGAAGAAGACGTTTTGGAAAACTTTATTTTCATCATTTGTACAGTAAATCTGTCTAAAATATCATTCAGAATATAAACATTACTTTCATTGCAATGCCATGTTCTCATGTAAGCCATCTAACTTGAATCAGTAATATTTATATTGTTGCATTCATATCCGTATCTTTGCAGTGCCCATTGTCTCAACCTCTGGCGAATATGTGACTGAAAAGTCACCTGCAGCAAGTTCTGGAAAACCAAATGTGACAAAGGTATAGATACAATGAAATGTGGAGGGAAATAGTAAAATAAAACAATTTACAGCAATTGAAACTACATAATATTCCCGATCATGGACATGGACCCAATCGTTCCAGTTTCCATTATTCTGAAACTGAAATTCTGTCAACTTGAACCAAAAAGATATTCCAGTCCCAAGCTTGATCTGACAGTAGTCTGAATTTGAAAGATGTAAATATTATTTTGCAAATTGCTATTCATTTTGTTTGACCACGGGAACATTTCTTCGGTTTCCAGACAAACACTGGTCATGCGGAAAATATAATGACCAAATGTCCAAACATTCAAGCGAATACAGGTGAGGAGAGTGCAGCTGATGGTGCCCAAGTATCCAGTGTCAAAAAGAAGGTCAAAAAGGAAAAATCGACAGCATTCAAAGCTCCATCAACTGGTGCTTTGTTGGATCCTGAGGTTCCGTTCACACCCCTTATTCGTTGATGTTATTTGCATGCATTGGCCGACCCATCATTGATTCTTTCTATATTGGGTTTGGAGTTGTTGGCCTTCTTGACTGATTTCGTGCCTGACAATGGTACAGTGGGTGTAAAGAAGGCTCAGTGAGTTTATTTTATACGTCCTAGCAATTTGTCTCCGGCAAGAAACTGTCCTGTACAATGGCAATGTGCTGATCGATGGTAAACCGTTTTTTTTATCAAAATTGGTATGACAACGGAATAATATTTATATCCGATTTTTTCGATGAGAAGGGCATACCACGTTCTTATAGGAAACACCATTTACATTATATTATGGCCTCTTACACTGTGTATTAGAATATATAAAACTGTCTGGTTTTAAGGTACGAGATCCTGTTTATGGCCCTTTCATACCTTTTTTCACTAAAGTGATATTGTCGATTGACAAGGGTTGCCAGGTTTATAATAGGATATACCTGAAGAATTTGAACTGTAATAATAAATTCGAAACCCGTTGGCAAGAATATTTCAACTTGTCTAGTGAGCAGATGTCCATACTTTGGCAAAGTCATTTACCAACGATTCAAAGTTGTGGTGGTTTAGGTACAGAATAGTATCTCGTACTTTAACTTGCAGAGATTTACTGTTTAAGATGCATCTGACGGATGATAATGTATGTTCCCTGTGTGGAAGAGAGGCTGAAACCATTGTTCATTTACTGGTAGATAAGATTGTCCTAAAACGGTAGTAATTCGAAACCAGGTTGTGGCATGGGTTGAAGAATGCACTTTACAAAGAATTTTTTTCTCGTCAAAGTCCATTATCTTCGGCTTTTTAGGCCCTCACTCGAAAGTACTCAATCTGGTGTCGTTATTAACAAACTATTGTATATACCGAGCCAGTATTCAGAGTAAAATGCCCGTTTTAGAGAGTATCAAATGTGAACTTAAGAAGTATTATCTATCTGAAAAGTTAAATGTAAATATTTCTAACAGACTGCAAAATTTCGAAGAAAAATGGAAAAACTGGTACGGCCTTATAGAATAATTATAAATAATAATACTATAAGTATTGACATTAAGGTTGAAATTCAGTTCCGAGCAACGTATCAACTTTTTAACTTCTCTTGTATCTAATGCGAGAACATCCTTGCTACAGGTCGGTCTCTATCGAAATATTCTATACATGTTTGTACTAGAATTCAGCTTCATCAGCTTCTTTTGTCAGTAAGATACGGCCTCCTGACATTCTATTCTTATATGGACCCATGCATATTTATATGACCCATATATGTATGTACGTGTATTGTTTTTCTGTTTTGATATCGGACAATAAAAAAAAATATGGAAAAAAAAAAGAGAAAAAAACTGTCCTCTCGCGTAATACAAATTGTGCTCGTCATTTCTCTGATTTTTCAGAAAATTTTGAAGTTATTTTTATGACTACGGACAACACTTTGTCAAGCTTTTATATAATTCTGAAACTTCAAAGGATAATCATGAACTGCAGATTAGCTAAATGTCGCCTCTAACATGTAATTCATTCGGTACATATGTTATTTTATTTATTCTTCATGCTTGTTTGAATCCTTGCTGCTTTGGGTTTTGAGATTTAAATTGTTTTAATTGAGTTCATGTTATTGACTTTTTGTATTCTTTTTGTTCATACCAATAGAGTCCCTTGCAAATTTGAGTGGTAAGTCAAATTCATTTATTTAATTTTGTTTCCACCAATATTAATGCAGGTATATCTCCTAGGATGGACACAAATGGAAGATACTTTAGTATGTCAACAGATTTGGTTTGGAATTGTACCTGATATAATGAATGCTGTGCCAACAATCATGATCATATTAACTTTATTGTGTAATAATATTTTGTAGTCAATAACATTTACACCCATAATGCATTGGCCAGCAAATCTGATCAGTAGTTAAAGGAACCAATTAGCTCTGTCTATTCAGGTGAATACACATGCAGATTTGATATCATTTTGATACTGTTTATTCATTTTGACTAGATCCCTGCAGCTGCCATTTATTAGAGCTGTTTCAAAAATGTACACGGAGTTACTGGCAACAGATTGCATACCTCGAATACTATAAACCTTGCCCTCTAATTATATTGAGGTTGAAAATGATGCACACAGCTTTTGTGTGCAAGGCTCTTGGCCAATCACCATCCTGTGTTATATGTTACCAATGGCTCAGGATATCAAAACAGGACATAGGTGTTGCTCAAATAATTGAGTATTTGACTTGTCGTATACAGATGAACACTTCCTGTGTTGATCAAAATCAGTATAGACAATTCACATGCGTTTCACAGTTTTAGGCTCAAATTACATCAGACGGTCAATCTGATTAAAACTCAGACTTAATAACCGCTCCTCTATCGAACATGTCGCTAATTAAGATCTGGGGCAGTCTGTATGTTAAATCTGTCACACATGTCAGACTGGCGACCAATCATAGTCCAACTTCAACGGGCGAATAGGTACCTATCCGATTATTTCTGTAGTGAATGAGGCGCAGAAAAATCCAACCCAGGCGGCTGACGAAGTTCTTGCTCTCCATGAAAAATCACTGAAGATTATTATTTGCTCGGATAGGCACCTATTCGCCCGTTGAAGTTGGACTGTGATTGATCGCCAGTCGGACATGCTCGACAGATTTCAGATACAGACTGTCCCAGATCTTAATTAGCGACATGTTCGATAGTGGAGCGGTTTATTATTAAGTCTGAGTTTTAATTAGATTGATCAGAAGGCGTAACAATTGAGGTGGTTACTATTTTTGAGAATGGGGAGGGGGGAATGCACTTCAGATACTAGTCCGAAGATGTGCTATAATAACAGCACTCCCTGCTCCCCCCCACCCAACATATACACTTCACTGGTGCATCCCTAATGATGTTAGGTACATGGGCGATTCCACGACAGAGAGTGAAAGTTGCTCCAATTTCAAACTGCTAGGATTGGGACATCTGTTGATTTTTTTTATCAACCAGTGTCTGAACTAAAACAAAATGAAGTTTTCATCACTGACTGGTCCACATTCTAGAAAAAAATACCATTGAAACACCTAGCAAACTCGGACAGCCATAAAATGTGATTTCCTAGTAGGCCTCAAATTAAGATGTAAAATCTGAAGTATTCATCTCAGTTTGGTTATATCTCATGTTAGTAACTAATAACCATTTATTCTAACATGCAAACTTGCCAAATTTGTGAAGTTGGCAAGACTATGTCATTTTCGCTCAATATTCAATCCGATTATCGCAATGTAACTTGCGTGACAAATTTTCATGGGTCATTTTGTCAAGAGATAATATAGGCAATAGATATAAAAAAACTCTTCCATCAATGAAACTACCTCATGTCCACTAGGAACATCCACCTCTTAACTTGGTAAAAAACAAATAGTTGAATAGAAATTTAGACAAGTGAAGTTGTGTAACTTAAGTGACATGTCACGTAAGTTACAAAAATTGTCACGTAAGTTACATATAACAAAACATGTAAACTAGGAAGAATTTTTTGTCAAAAGCAAATCCAACTATTAAGTATTTCTAACATTGTTACCACTAAAAGTATATTAAGATATTCCAAACTGTCCTTGCAGACTAAGTACAGGGTCCAGTCCCATAAATAATTCCAATGTTTTCACTGAAAATATGGTAATGAGTTTGATAATTAATTAGAAAATAATGAACAGTTAAGTATCCCAGAAATTGTTATTCCTGTATAAGTACATTGTATTATTCAATTTCTAAACATTTCTGCAAGTATTTCCTGAATAAATAGTCCAGAAACCCATCCCATGTAACTTACGTGACGCACATTTGTAACTTACGTGACACTGGTTAACAATCTTTATAACCCTTGTGGTAAAATATGGCAAAGTGACTGATGGCAACTATACTCATACCTACTAATTCATTGTTCAAGCTATCGCTATAGGTGAGAACTTTTAAGATTCTTCCAACCAAATCAGAGAATTTTTAACATACGTCAAATGACCCCAAACTGCCCTAATTCTCTGAGTAACTTGCGTGACACTTTTTTAATTAAGCCCAGATGCTAATTAATTTGACTGAAATTAATCAAAGACCCATTCAAATTATAAGAAATACTTTTATTTAAGTGACTTGTTTTGTTATTGGTGTAGTCATGGCTGTTAATTGTGTCAAATGTTACAAATACATCCCCATCGGGAATGAAAATGTAACTTACGTGACATGGAATCGCCCACATCCATCCTGAAATTATTTCAGCATGTTCATTAAAACTTCCAGTTTCATATGTATACTGCATACTGCAATATAAAATACTGCATACATAAATGATACTGCATTTTTGATCTATTAGTTGAATGGTAATGTCTTAACTTGGTTGATTTGCAGACTAAACCTCAAACAGTCTCTGCTGATGGTAAATGTAAACCAAAAAAGAAGCGCAAGGCAAAGGTAACTAAATAGAGAGTTGTACATGTTTTCTTGGTGAGGGCCACAGGGTAGATTAGTCTTTGTGTAAAGCATATTGAATTGAATTCATGACTGGCTGACGTAATAGTTTCATAAAGAACAAGTTTGGAATACCAATAGTCCTCTTTGTGTATGTATCTCAACCAGCTTTGGAATTGTGACACAATGCTGTCCTTAAGTTTTGTCTTTGCCCAATCTCTGTTGTCAGTATCTCTGAAATTGTCAAAGCAATATAGATGACTATTTGATAGTGACATGTATGCCCACAAAGCACTCCTGCATAGCACTGGTCTCACCAGAATTGCAGAGATAGTCTGGAATCTTGATTATTGCTTTTTGGTTCTTGTACCTTCACCTAATTTTTCTATTGTACTTGCTGGTGAGTATTTACACCTCATCCTATCGGGCTGCAGGGTCTTGTAGTCAGCATGTACATTCTTGTCCAAACCATATCTCGGTTACTATTGGATGGACAACTTCAACACTTACATAGAAGATTTGTTGGGGGGGGGGGGAGCATTTGGTGTGGTTCACTCATATGGTGACAGTCAGTTTAGAGCACCTTGCAGGGGTGCACTGTCAGATTTTCCTACCTGTTTTGATGCTATTTCACGTAGTTAAGGTCCTTTATCCAGCCCGTCAGCAATTTATGGTAGATACTTCATGTAGGAGGCTATTGTCTGAGTCTTTGTGCAGCTGAAAAGGCTCAAGCTTAGATACATTGTTGTCCCCAGACTTGGCTATTGTATGCATTGTCTGGTGATTCTTACATGGAGTATGAATTCAATTTATTGTCTGGTTTGCAGGATTTCTCCACTACTTTGATTATACTTGGACCATTTCAAGGCCTCGAAAACTTGATATTTTGCATAAAGGTCCTTGAAAGTCCTTAATTTTATGTTCAGACCAGCAAATATAATATTGCAAAAAAAAAGAGTAACATGAAGTGCAACTTTGTGTCATAAGTTGGTTTGTCCTAGTACGATACGTCCTTGAATTTCTTGATCCTTGATACTTCAAAAGTATAGGAACCCTGACCCTTATCCTGGTTATTATTTGATGAACCACTTTGAAACATACATGGAACATGCTTAGCATCTTGTAGTTGTGCCTGGTGAAGTTCTTTAATACCTCATTCTAATCATTTGTGCCACGTTTATTGCACTTTGCCTATGTCCGTCAACATGTATTGCATTCTGGTCAGGGTTATTACTTTTTGAACAATTTTGAACCTTATTTACTTCTTGCCTCAGTAGTTCTGTGGATGTGCAATCCAATCTGAGAGTTAGTTCTTTTTTCTCAACCTTAATACATGCTGTCATACATTCGCCTGGGCCATGAGCCTGTTTCAGAATATTTGGACCTCGATGAAGCTAGAACTTCCGCGATACCTGATCCTAAGTGTTCAGATTCCTTATCTTTCATTCAACAGTTTGTATGTTGCCAAATACAAACATAATGTTTTTAAGGCTTAGGGGTCAATGCATCTTTTAGGTGCTACATTATGTTATGTGTTTATTTTGATTGATCATTGTTATCACAATAAACATGAACTTGGTGTCACATCAAAATATTGAACTAAAATAATGCCATAAAGTGATGGTTTACACATGTCATCCTACTCAGGAAGCTGGCATCCCATCTGCTACAGGAGACAACCCAGGGTCTTGTACAACACTGACAAAGAAGGAGGTATGTACAACTTCATTGCATACAAAAAATATGCGAGTAGCAGGCCAAGGTCAGAGGTAGACGACTTGACGTTCAGTGTATGAAACAGATCAGATTCTGCTTTCTTATCAATCCTGTTTGTAAAATAGTGTCTCTTTGATCCTAGTATACATGGAGGTGGCTCAAATCCAGGAGTTCAGTAGACCTGCAATTCACCCTTTTTTAGAACCGTGATGTGAATACAGTAATGTTTAAAAACTCAACTTTCTGTGTTTGAATGTTATCTTAATCTTGACCAAAAATCTAAATGTTTAACTTTTAAGATTTTACTCAAATGTTAACTTTAAGATTTTTAGAAATGTTGACCTAACCTCTCTAAATTTAAATTTTTAAGGTTGTACCATTTGTTAATTCAACTTTCAAACTTTTAGGCTTTGGAAATATTACCTACCATTCATTTTCTACTCTTTAATCTAACTTAGTGCCCTGTCTATCATTTGAGAACTTGGATATCACTTGAAGAAAAAAAATCACAACTCGGTTTATGTCATGTAGATCTTTTGAAGACATTTAATTAATATGTTCCCCAAAACAACACCGTTCTGTACCAAGCAGACCTACAAAAGTGAAAAAGAAAGTAAATCTGTAAAACTGGGTCAAACCTGTCTGGGAAGCATAAGAGAACCGGATAGTGCAAACAATCCTGCAAGGCATACTCTGCTCCCATGCCGAAGAAGGGTGAACTGAGAGTGAGGCAATATAAAATTGCTAAAAACTTTCACTGTTTGACAGTTGAATGTTACATCTCAAAAATCTAATAAAAATTACACATTTCAAATTTTAGTTACTAGTAGATTTTTAGTAAAATCTTTAAAATTAAACATTTCGATTCATTGAGTTTAGTGAAAGTCACTCACTGTAATTTATATTGGTTGACTCGCCTGAAAAATCCGCCACCTGACCACACAAACATAGATACATGTTTATCAATCTATGCCATTTTTGGCTGATTCATGTTTTTGTTTTGTTGACACCCTTAGGGACGTGGAGAGGAAGCCACTTCAGAGAAAAAGAAACCAATAGCCAAGAAGAAAAAACTTGCACTAGTAAATAAGATCTTCAGTATTCCAACTACATTATCTTCAAAATCTGAGACTAATATGTGAAAATGATAAATTAGTGCTTCTATAACTTCAAATGGCAAGTACAGTTATGTTGTATAGTACATCTAATATATTGTATGGTACATCCATGCCTTTCATAGCTAATCCATATTCAAAACAATTAAACAGACAGTATGCCAGAATAGATCCAACAATGTAACACTACATTGAGGGAGATTTTGTTATGAGACTGAACTGTTGATATATTCATTGCAGAAGCACTCTTTCTAATCTAATCAGACAATTATAATTTAGCTCTGTAGATTGTACATGCCTGATGTGGTTTATAACTTAAATATTGGTTCTGCATGTCCAACTGTCTTCAGGTAGCTTATTGTTTCTTTGTAGTCCCCAATTACTGAATCTGGTGATCAGACAAGACCAGAAGTGTACCCAAAAAGCAAGGTTTGATTTACAGCTGTACATTATATCTGCACAGTATTTTGCCTAGATCTGTACATTTTCCTGTAAAATTTGTCTATATACCTAGGGGCCATTCAAGTATTACGTACGCAATGTTGGATTTTACCCCCCCATGCTAAATTTAATCCAGCGTACATAGGGAAAAATCCTGATTTTTAGACACCCCCTTCCCCCATCGCTGCATACGTAATACTTGAATGCCCTCTCAATGGATCTTTACAAATGCAATGAAACACCTCTAAATTTGTAATCTGTCAGTCTCGTGCTATTTTTAATCAAAACTAATGAAATCTTTTTCTCACAAGAAAGCAGCTGTTTCAATATTATATGGTAGTCCCAGAAGCCCCATGTGGGTTTACTGAACCCACCCCCTTTACACAATTATTTATTACCTCTCTATTGTTATACTTGATGAAGGTGTACATGAAGTTGTGAGCATTCTATGTTGAACATCTACAGAAAACCCTGGTTATTCGGAAGCCTGTAAAGTCAATGACAGATGACGAATATGATGCCATGTTTGATGCAGTCTTGGAAAGGGTCATGGGGAATAAAAGTGGAGAAGTTGAAATCCAACTTGTGACTTCAGAAGAGAACGTCCTTGAAACAGAGACGACAGACATGACACAGGACAAAGGTGTGATGATTTGTGCAGGCATGGGACAGTTTTACCCATTTAAGACTTTTTCATCAACATATGGAGAAATGAGATGTTTTCAGCTTCATTCCCATACTGATTTCCGTGAAACACTCCTGAAAATAACCACATTAAACAGGAATTTTCCATTCAGTGTTGCCTCCATATCTCAATACAGTGCACATTTGGGTGTGAGGAGAATGGATGATTGCTATTCGAATTGAAAAAATGAAGAGTTCGCACTGCCACTCCTCATGGGGAGTATTTAAAACTCTTGGAATCAAGTTGTAAGTCCTGAAAATCACTTAAACACTATATTTTGTGTTTTTGACAATTGTCGTAATTGTGCTAGGGGAGACTACTTTGTTGTCATAAATAATAATTTGCGACCTTGTTATATCCAAAGAAACTGGAAATCTTTTGTTTGGGGAGAATAATTAGTCCATACACGGTTTTGGTAGGATCAGAGATATCATCATGTATGATCTTTTATTACTGGTTCCAATTCTGTTCCAAACATGTTCTGGGATTGGACCAGTGTGCATTTCTCTTCCTTCATAAACTTAATTTTATAGTGTACTAGTTTCATATTATGAACAATGGGAACGTTTTTCATCCCTTCCTAGGCAGTCCGGCCCTACCATAGGTGAAGTGAGACAGCTATTTGTCCCTTCATATATGAAGAGTTCCACTCTTTCTCACCATCTCAAAACTTGAGTATTATCTCTTTTAAAAAGTGATGAAAAAGGCATATAAAATATTCTCTCCATTATTGATTTATAGATGGGCCCACGCTAGTTTCATGAATCTTTCCTTTTCCCAATCGGATATATTTGTCAAACCACTGTGCTATTACTAGATTTATCCTCAATATTTTATGATAATTTGGAATCTCCAGTTCCAGGTTATGAATTGGTTCAGAACTTTGAGTAAATCTTTTCCCATGGGGCAAAAAAGAAGTCTACATGTATTTATTTTGTATGTATTTTATTCTCTGTGCAATATCTCCTGTTCAAGGTTTGGGATGAGTACCATTCTTTGGGTATGCCTTACTCATGGGCACAGAAGAACTGTATTGATTGTGAGGTCAAAAGGTCAAAGCCAAGACCATTTAAGCTGAAAATGTGAAGAAAAATTATATGAGTACATCTATATTTGTTGAGTATGAAATTGTGTTTTCCATGGTTACCAATTGTCGGCATGGTCCAGGCAAATGTCCTCCTGTGATTGCTTTTCAATCACATTTGTTCAGTACAGGCATGTATTGAAGCCCATCGGCTCTTGTTTACATTAATCTATATTTCTTATGACAGTTACTGAAGAGGATGATTTTGAAGCCTTGAGTCACCATGATGAAGAATTACAGATCATCGGTAATGAGAGTGGTATGGTCTGTTGCATTAACTATCAGGAGGTTTGGAGAGGGAAGTAGGGGTGGTGGGGAGCAGGCTGTGACAAGAATTAGATTTAAACTTGCCAGGTTGAAGGTGGAGGAAAGGGTAACTGTGTGCAAACAGTCTTGGTGCAAAGACTTTTGAAAGGCCTAATCTTACAGTAAGCCTCGGTCCAATATTACTGGTGACAGATAGAATTTCAATATGTTCTGACTTCCAGGAAAACATTGCTTGACTACCAACAATTTTCCTGTTAACATCTCCAAAATAGAAACTGATTTTATGCCAACAAGTATTCTGTAAAATTCACCAAAGTAAACATTGATTGCATAGGATATGAATTATTGTGCATGTATTTTGATTTTTCAATAATGAAAATGTGTAAAATGGTAGTTACAGTTAGAGCAAATAGTACAGGCCAGGTAAACGAATAACTGGATAAAATCTCATTTCTCCCCTACACATTCAGGAGAAGCAGTAGTTGAAATGTTGGGTGAAGCTGCAGATGAGAATGCTGTAGATGATGATGGGTACCATGTAGATCAAATCTTGTATCCTGAATGGTATGTCCATGATCCTGTCAATGTCCAAGGAAAACAGAACAACTTACTATTTTGCTGATAGCTTTCTGACTTGGAGGGTCTGATCTACCAAGGCTAGTTTGAAGTGTGAACATGGAAATTGGGTTGTTGTAACAAATAGCTCTTGTTTAATAGTTCAACAATTCAAATTTGTGAGAGTATATGGTGTTAAAATGAGGGAACGGCTTGTGACTTTATCATTATGCATTTATATGCCAATTTTGAAATTTGCTCCTGCATTCAGGACATTGAAACACTCTCTGGTCATTCATATTCAATTATTTATAGGATAGTTGCACTTCTTTGAATGAGGGCTGTTCCATTTAAAAGGTGTGGGAGGGGAGGAAGGCACTCAATATATTATTCTATGGGTCATGGGGGGAAATTCCCTTTAATCCATGTTACAACATTGGGAAAGCCAATAAAATTTCTATGGGTGGTGGGGTATAATTCAAAGCTACCTTCCGCCCCTCCCATACCTTTTTAAATGGAACAGCCCTTAGATTAGGCTATATAAAATTAATATCTATCTTCAAAGGCATCACTGCACAATTGTTTTTGCTCCACGTCAACCCTTTTTATCATCAAAAGCAAAAATGTTCTCAAGGTTTTACATATTTCTCTCTCATAATTTTGTCAAAGTAATGTTCTTGAAAATTGATTCCAGGAGTTGTTTCATGCTAATATTTATTCGCAGAAAATAGTATTCTTGCAGACTGACTCTTCAAGTAACTCAAAGAACCTTCTACGTCTCCTGCAAATTGTATTAAACTACTGTATCAGTTGTCAGAAAAAAAAAAAAAAAAAAAAATTGTCTGTGCAAAAGAAAAAAAGTCCCCCTCCCTCGTCATTTGCATTTTCAAAAAATTGTCTGTGGAGCTAGAGATTGATTTTATTCAGCCTTAAGTCTAATTGTTCTCTTTTATCAGTCCACTATTTTACTTGCAGTATGGAGTTAATTCAACTGCAGAATGAAATTACCCCAGAGGTCAGTGAGAATGAAGCATCTAATCATGCCAAACAGAGGAAGCCAGTTCTGCTACCACCCAAGCAGAAAATGCCCGGGACTGTCAAAAAGAATCAGTTACCACCAAAACAGTTGTGGACTTGCACCAGTACGTATGCTGTTAGTTTGCAATGTATTGGTCAATAGTGATTATCCTCTATTATGCGACAGACCGAATACATACTGCGAACTCAGTAATATTTCACCCAAAAGCAAGAATGTGAATGTGTGTGAAGATGCAGAATCGTAGGTTGTCTGCATGAATATGTGGCAGGACTAGAATGCTAAAGGTCGCATCGGTGATTGAAAATATAAGTATTCAATGTAGATAAATATGGATCCCAGTATTTTGTATGATCCTAAATATAGTGCATCCAGCAAATGAAAGGTACAAAACAACCCGAAGAGAACTAAACCAGCAAAGTCACAAAGAATTATAGAGCCAATTCAAGACTGGCTGCATTTTGATTCAGGCAATTGAGGGCTCCTGGGCATGTGGTGAAGGTCCCTTAATGACAGCGATAAATAAAATGTAATGAATTTGACCTATGATAAAGTTAGGAATTGTAAAGTAATAAGGAAATCATTTTTACACCTCAGCCCTATTGGGCTAAGGAGTATTGTTGTCACCCCATCTGTCCGTATGTCCGTCTGTCCGTCCTCTTTTCCCCGGACTCCCATATCTTGAGAACTGCTGAAGACAGGTCGACGAAACTTCTGTCCAATATGGAATGTAATCTGTAGATGTGCCTTTTGTATGTTTCGATGGTCACGTCCTCGTCCATCTGTCTGTCCGTCCACTTTTCTGTCCATCTGTATCATGGTTTAATTTAATCCTTATGTATTATGGACCTTGTGTTAAGTTTCTAAAATCTAGTGGTGGTCAAATCATTTACATAATAATTTCCCTGTATTCAGTAAATGTTTTCTTTCCATTCTACTTCCAAAATATTCTTGGAATGTTGCAAGCGTTCTACCTGATCTCGTAAATCTACGCATTACAGCACCAAAACAATTCTTCTGCAGGTGGACAGGGGAGATAGCCACATGGAGAATTGAGTAGTGTAATATACTGGAAAATGGACATGTAGTGCAAGTTTAATTCTACAATTTAAATCTCCACAACTGTTCCGGCTTGTGAATTACCATTTACCAATTACACAGTTGGCTTTAATTATGCTTCAGTTGTAATTTAATAGTATTTTGGTAGCCATTTGGGCCACTATCAGCAGTGAACCGTATAGATCTATGTTTAGAGTATACAGAGGCTTTATTTTTGAATGATGCACTGAATAAATCCAATGTTTACTTGCTATATCTTCTGAATAAATGGATGAAACTTCAAGAAGTATTAGATGTGCATGAAATGAATCTATCCAACTTGATAACAAAGTATTTTGTATTACATGCACAACAATAAATTGTATTACATCGATAACAAAATGTGTCCTCGCCTCCGATAAATGATAGCTATTCTATGAAAATGATGAACTATATGAGAACAATGCAGCATTCTCTTTTGGATTTGCACAAAAGTCCCAGGGAATGGGAAACTATGGATAAAGCCCCAATGGACAAAAGCGCCATCCAACATTTAGTTTCAGGCCAGGTCAATAAGATCACAACTCTACCAATTTACCAATGTATACCCTCGTACATGGTAGGGGGTATACTGGATTCCGATTGTCCATTCGTTCGTCTCTGTGTCAGTGCATCCATCTGTTCGCCTGTCTGAAATTCATTTCCAGGCAATAAGTTGAGCACCATTCAGTGGATTCTTCTCAAATTTGGTATGCATATACCATGTCATGAGGTGTCGACTGGGATTGCATTTCAACCAGTTTTGCCAATAGGTGGCCCCACCTGGTTGTAAAACCCTTTATGCATTTCCGTACAATAACTTGATAAGCTTTCATAGGATTCTTTTCAAAATTTGATATGTATATACATGTAACATGCCACGACATGTTGCTTGGGCTGGACTGTTAAGGGGCTGAGGGGTTGTAGCACCGCTGGTGCCTCGTGTTAATATCATCTGTTAGTGTATTCAACATCAGATATTAATCTTAGTGATGCTGACAACAAGGTGATTTAGACTTGCATATTACTTTGCCAAAGTTCAGTTAAGATTTCGACCCGATCCGTTAGAGAACCAGAATTTACGTCAACTCTGCTCTCCCACCCGATTCCCCATCCTCGACAATGTGGAGCATTGGACAATAATTTTCAATGTTTTTGGATACTATGGAATACTTGTTGACTGCTAATATTTCGACAGACCATATTCAAGAAAAAACAGGTGACTACCATTTTGCTTCTCAAAGTAAATGAGCTGGCTACACATTCTATCAGCTTACAAACTGTTTTTATAATGCATTGTTGAAACACTGGCACCAACAGAAACATCTCAGCCCAAAGAGCTTATAATTAGTAGGATGTCTGTCAGTGCTTTAAATCTAGTGGAATTCCATAGCTTCTGCATGGTTACCTCTGACAAAAATAAATTGGTTGAACATATGTAACATTTGTTGGTGTTTAAATGCCTTGAGTTTTCTGATGTATACATGTGTTGCAGGTGAATTCAAACCAGATGGGCATGCAAAGAAGAAATACAAGAAAAAAATCAGCAAACAATTTAAGATGCAAAGTCGAGAAATAGATCCTCGTGGTAAGTGCTTCAAAATTTGACAACCAAGGTGTAACTTCTGGTAATTCCCCTAATAAATCTATCACCTAAAGTGTTATTTGAGGTATTAAAAATGAGGGGTGATCGATTTATTGCACCTGAGTGAAAGTGGTGATACGCAAAAGTCGGAGAGAAATTAACGATAAATCTATCCTCAAGTGCCCAGTTTCTGATACCACCACTCATGAGAAATGTGTCTGGGATGGTACAAGTCATTTGTTTCAAATTATACTTTATAATATGTAGGCTGTGATTCAATACAATCCAGCTAATTGTAGTTATTTGATACTCCAGTATCAGCTGATTTATCACCCTTTTACCAAACACAATCTACCCATCAGTTTAGGGCTGTTCCATTAAAAAAGGTATGGGGGGGGCGGAAGGCAACTCAATTTTTATTCTGTGGGTCGTCGGGAGGTTCTGAAATCCTATTACAGGGGTGGTGGCTTTATGGATTAATTCCTTTTCATGGGTGGTGGATGAAGCTTCCACTGATGGATTAATTCCTTTCCATACGTGGTGGGTGAAACTTGCACAGGCGGAAAATCGTTTATTTATTTTTTGTGGTGTTGCTGAAAGTTTGTTCGGATATACCCAATAAAATAAGAATAAACTCTACAAGTTACCACATCTTTGTGTCGTGTCTTCTTTCGTCTGGCCTACGGGTCCCAAATACGCCACCTGTTGGCCGTGTATCGAACACACCTTGACAGTTGTCCCCCATGATGAAGATAAGATAAGATAAGTTGTCCCCCATGATGAATGACGTTGCAGAAAGTCATGTCGGCGGTTTGTAACGAAATGGTTTTATTTCATACTTATTTTTCAATAAAAGTGTGACAGGTTTATCAACCACATTAAATGCCCAGCAACCGTGTTGGGTTAATTTTGGAAAGCACATATAATAACCATAATAACAGTTCATTGTCAACTGTATGATATCGTTCCAACCTCCAGACTTATTTCCCGCGAAATCATTGGACTCCCATATGACGTAATGGGATACTCCCGATCTTTGTTTACTGATTGGCTGTGACCGCCCATGTGACGCTCATCACCAACCACCTCGCTGGGGGTCTGCTTTTCGGAAAGATGGAGGGTGTTGCACAGTTTTTGTCTGTGAACAATTTGACCGTATACGTGGAGAAATTTAAAGAGGCTGGTTTCGATGACTTGGCAGAGTTAAAAACTCTTGAAGCAGGTGACATTGATCAAATGAAATCAATCTTTGATGGCAAGTTGGCGCATTTTTTCCGTTTCAAAAAAGCCCTCAAAGTCGTGACCAACCGTGGCAGTGGCACCACGTGCAGCACGACCACGGCGACCATCCCCATCCGTGCTAGTGACCATGACGATGCGGATATTGAAATCATCAGCATGAGTGAAACGACGGAGCCCGTTGCTGGAACATCAACTGCTTCGGACATGTCGGATGGTGAGCCACTGATAAAGCGGATCAAAGTCGAAAAGATTGACCGTAAACCTTCAAACATGATTCAGCGCACCCTCCACGCGATTTATTTCCATGGGTGGTGGTAAATATATTTTAAAAATTATCTATAGGTCCTCGTCTCAGTGGAAATTGAAAAAAAATGTATTTCTATTGGTGGTGGCATTCTGACAAAAATCTAATTTATAGGTCCTCAACCCAGTGGATAATTCTATTCTATAGGTGGTGGGTCAATCAAAAATTTGCCTTCCGCCCCCCCCCCCATACCTTTTTTAATGGAACAGCCCTTAGTTCAAACAGTCGGTGCTCACTTGCTTTATTGGAAGGGAGACTACTCACTCTAGTCATTATTTATCCTGAATAAACTAGAAGTTGTTATCCATAAGTAATTTGTTTATTTAACTATTAGAGTATTCTCCCTTCCCGAAAGAAAATTTTTGCCACATGTCATCATCTCGCCAGATATTTAGAAATTATTTCCTTTCCCAGATTTAAAGGAGTGCTTACCTTATTCTATATAGGTTCCTGTTACAAAGGTTAGACTCTTAAAGAAATATAACCAACTATTTTACTGTCGATGAGGGCAATAACCTATTATTTTTATTACAATTTGTAAAGTCATGTTTGCCGCTTTGGGGTCGATGTGGGCGCCGCCATGTTGCCTGTGGGATGACGTGACTGATGACATATGACAACGTCACGACTAATGCTTGATCCACGGAAGTTCCAAGTACGGACATTTGAATTACTCTGGGTCCGAGTTTTAATTCGAGGAAAACACTGGCGCGGCAAATCCCACGGGGGTAATTCCTAACAGGAAAGTGGTTTAGGTTATCTCTGCCAACTGAAGAATTTCTTCCACAATTTTTTTTTCAACTGAGACTAACCGGATTCATTTTGGACAAAATCTGAAGCTGAGCGGTAAACTAAAAGAGTGTCCTATGCTATTGTCGAGTGATTTGAGTTGAACGACGATGCTTCGAAGTTCATGATTACACTTCAACTACTAAAATCAGCTATAACGTCGGTGGATTTACTGGGTTCCTTCTGATGCAAATTATCGGCATGACCAACACGATCAACCTTAAATCTCCATGACGTGACGTTTTTAGATGAGTATACACTCACTTCTGCTCATCTAAAAACTTCACACAGTGGTGCAATGGCGGTGCCCAGTGCACGCTGTGGCGAGAAACAAAATATTCAATATTTCTTTTATTTCGAATTCTATCAACATAAGTTTTATATAATAAGGTTTGGAATATGATTACTGATAAATATAGGCACACTCAAAAATAATACCCCTTTAAAGTTAGTTCCAGACTTCAATAAACAGTTCCAAGTTAATGTGATGATTCCGTAATATGTCTAGACCTGCTAGTATGGTCTTACTATGACTATCACCGTTCGTTTGATTTGCCTAGACTGCAACGCTGCTACAGATAGAGCACAGATACACATGAATAACTCGATGATCAAATTTTTATTACAAACGGGATTGACTGATAACTGATATTCGGGAGAGATTGATTTATCAGAGGAATTACCGTACGTTTCATTATGTCCACACAGATAAATAAATTTGTGACAAGATATCTTTTTGAAATACATCATATCAATATAAAATGTAATTGTGCTGTAATCTAACCGGAATCAAATAGAATGCAGAAATTGTCACCAGGATTCTTTCTCTATACCTGGAAATTCAACACCGAACTCCCCCAGAAAGCACACTGGAGTTCATTAACATTCCTTAGAAGCTTAAAAATGAACAATTCTCATACATGCAGGGGATAGTACTTTTTGTTAATAAAATGGGGTTTGTATTGATTTTATTACAGGTACTTGGGTACAATGTGTGAATGGTGATTGTTTGAAGTGGAGACACCTGAAAGACATTAATGACCCATCCATTTTACCTGAGAGATGGACATGTAATATGAACACAGGTGAGCATTGGAGAAATGTGATCTCAAAATATCTTCAGTAAAATACTCTGTTCAGAATGCAGTGACAAAGCACTGATGTACTTCTTGACCTCGCTGTAACTTGCGCAAATATTCATTTTGGGTACTGATTGGACTGATCGGCTTCAAACTTGGAGAGTGACTTGACATCGATGAGAGAACGGTTAGGAATGCTTTTCAGTTACCTGTATAATCCAAGATGGCCACCATCAGCCATCTAGCATTGTCAGCAGTTGGTTCTTTACACATTTCCTGTATTCGTTTTGGGTACTGCCGAGCCACCTTAACAAGGGACTGCCCAACAGTGAACACGCCCTTTGTTTTGCACTGGTGGATGCGGTAGAATTTTGTTTGAAGAATGAGTCCTGCTGCTTTGTCATTGATTAGTAGTAGTTTATATGAATGAATGAGTTTCCCCACTCACTATACTGAAATTTCAATCAATTATAAGGAGGGAAATGAGTGTATTTTAGATTTTGCTAACTGTATTTAACCTGTACAGTCTTGTAGCCCCTAGTAAGGGGTGAATATATAATTCTGTGCAATGATTTTGTTCAGTCCAGTTGTTTGATGGGCCAATCTTTGCTGATTCTGCAAACACGGAATGATAAATTATTGAATTTTTATTGTATAATATTGTGCACAAGATAAATGAATGAAAGTCTAACAAAAAGTTCCAATTTTCTTTTGTCTCTCTATTTCCATACAGAAGAAGAATACAACAGCTGTGACAAGCCAGAGGAAGACTTTGATGAAAGTGAACACCAAGAAACTTTCATATACACTCATTTTACAGAAGGTTCAATAGTCTGGGCCAAGATGGTTGGATATCCTTGGTGAGCTGTTCTATTAGTCTTAGAGCTGTTCCAGAACAAGGTACTTGGAGTGGGGGAAGACAACTTTTTCTGACCCCTAGCTCCCATATACCATTATCCTATCTCCCTGATGTTAAATGGCTGTATATCACCCACCACGCATATATCATAAAAAAAATAATAATTTGCCCCGCCCCCCCCCTCTAGACCATGTAATATTTTCTGGAAACAGCCCTGTTATTGCAAAAATCACATTTAGGGCATATAATGTATGTTCTGATAAAAAGACTGGTGATGGACTGTGCTCTACAGGTTATTATTAGAGCAGGATAATTCTGAAAAGGTTGGGTCTCTCTCTGCTAGAGAATTTGTGTTTTTATCTGCACATCTATGACTAGTGGATATGTCCACCTGGCTGATAGATTATAGACAGGGGGCATAATCAATGTCCAGGTCATTTTCTTTCTGACTGGCAGTACCACTTATTATATGACCAGCAGTGATGCCTTCATTTGATTGGTCCATTGAACATCATGTGATATCTCAGAAAATTATATTCACAGCATGTATTATGGTATGGCATTTGTCCCTCCATTAACTTTTTGCGATCTGATCCACTGTTTTCTTCTGAGTTGTTTTCCTTGATGAAGAAAACAATTTTTCCCATCTTCTATCTTTTCTTCCGACCGTAATTACTTACGAAAGTTGCTGCACATTATCATATCCATGTGAAGATGTTCATGTGTCCATCTCCTCTGACTTCCTATTTTCGTGCCTCACTTTAATATGCCCCTTGTTCGTCAAAGAAATTTCACTTGGTACTTTCTTTTGGATGAAAAAAAAAATACATCACCCTCACTCAGGTGGTGGATGATTCTTGAAGCACCATAAACTGGTGTATGGTATGATTTCTTGCAACCATCACCATAACGATGTAGCCAAATATCCTGAAATCATTGATCACCATAATGTGCTGTATGACTTCCTGCAAATTTATTTTGAATAGAACGATCCCACACATCATTGATCAGATGACCTGATGTTTATCTCCTTGGCTTCCCGGTGGCTGAGTGGTCTAAGGCGCTTCGCTGGTGACCGCTAGCCTCATACCGCTGAACCGGCACGGGTTTGATCCCAGCTGGTCCATGTGTGAAAGTTTGTCAGTTACTTGCCGAAGGGCGGTGGTTCTCTCCGGGTACTACGGCTTCCTCCACCAATCAAATTGACTGTCACCATATGAGTGAAACAAACTTGAGTGTGACATTAAGCCAAATTTCCTCCCTCCTCCTTGGCTTCCCTTTATTGTACCTAACCATATTTATCTCCTATTCTCCCTCGTTCATCTCTTTTGAGTTTGCTTCAAGAAGTTAGTTCTGAATGTTTTGACAACGTGCACAGGGGTTATTCTAGCCCAAAATTGTTCATAAACTCAATTTAAAAATTTTGTAAACTCAATTTTTTTGCGCGCCTCAAGGAATTCTACAAAACTCAATATTTTTTCCTTTTTCATCAAAAAAATGATGAAACTCAATTTTTCCAACTTTTTCATCGCACCAATTACAGAACTGAGGTTGGTCATATGTTTACGAGCACATATACACTTCTTCAGAGACCAACAAATACTGACAATTCTATTTACATGAATTATATCACAGTCTACAGCAACATTGGTAAAATAACTGTGTTACGAGATAACCCATGACAGGATACTGTGTATCATCCAACAATTGAAGGCGACATTAGCACGACATGTCTTCTTAGAGCAACAACAACATATAGAACTGCTGCTGCATTGTCGATCAAGATATAAACTTCGGCCTAAAATAGTCAGCCGTTCACTTGTTACATGCATGTTTTGTGCACTCCGGTACAACCACACCAAACCACAGTACGGCTGTTGTCAGTTAATAGGTTGTTTAGCATGACCTCATGCTAAAACATACATGCTAGATGCTATAATTGTTAAGTATTGAAGCTAAATTTTTTACCGCTAACAGAGAAGATTGTGATCGAATATATAACCTGACAAAAATTAAACATTTATAAACAATGTTACTATTTATAACCAAACCAAACCTGCTTTGATTTATGCCTTAATCTCTGCCAGAGATATACAATGCAAACGTTAAACGAAAGTTTAAACCAAAAGTTAACTCCCCTGGGGAGTTATCCCCCAGAGGAGTAGTCTCCCCTTAGGGGAGCTCTCCCCCAGAGTAGTCATCTCCCTTTAAGGGAGCTCTCCCAGCTCAGCCAGGATATATAAGCCAGCCCCCAGTATACTCTTCCTCTTTTCTCATTGTTATAAACCGAGACCTGTAGTGTACAAGGCCGCGGAGTGAGGGGAAGGATGGGAGGGCCATTACATCAAAGCAGGTTTGGTTTGGTTATAAATAGTAACATTGTTTATAAATGTTTAATATTTATTGCCCAAACCTACACCTGCTTTGATTTATGCCTCACTACCAACATATGGAGGTGGGAACCTCGGCCTTAAGGTATTTGCAATAGCAGGCTGAATATCCGCTGAAATAATCACAAACAAGACAATCACAATCAACAAGAAAACCCTGGTCAGTACTCAAAAAGGTAATCAAGGATATAAGAAGTGGTTACTTAGCTTGATGCATGTCTCCATGCATGTAGCTGTGGTCTTGGATGTGGAGCACAATGTTACCCTCCGTAAAGGAACTCCGGCCGTACGCCAGGATGAGCACTTGGAAGGCAGCATGTATTGATTGGGATCTTTATACGCCAATATATCATACAAGGTGTCATATCTGTGATGTGGAGTGGTACGCAATATTACCGCCAACGGAGCTAAGGTATCAGGACACCCGAGTTCGGAGGTAAGGCAAGGACGGAGTGGTAGTATAGCCAACTCCCCATACAAGTCGTCCACCTTTACTATTCGCAGCGCTAGTCCACATTCCGCTTTAGGTCCAACTCTGTGTACTTTAATCCCTGATGCTGGACTGTTGAGAGTTGACAGCGGAATCTTTGAGTCTCCTCTTTGTCTTTGTCAACTTCCATTCAGATCTTTGTGCGTTGAACTTGTGAGTTGACTGCAAGGGGACTCAGCTGCGATATAGAAGGCCATAGCTATAACCTGAAATGACACAAACAGATCTGCAGTAAAGACAAACACTAAAATCATAATTGTGTCAAATCTTAAAATATAACTTGAGAGATGGCCCAACTGACCTATTTCTTCTCTTAGGTGACCTAAAAAGAGCACAGATATGAGAATAATTCTCAATCAAAAAGAACCCTGGATGGTAAAGCAGCGGTTACTTATGGAGAATAGAAGTTACTTACCATTTTAAATGACTTCATCCATGTATCTGTGATTGTGGTAGGGGTGCGCAGACTTACCACCATAGTAACCAAGGAACCTGAGTGTCAGAGTACGGAGGTTAAACAAGAATGAGATGGGAAGAAACCTACATCGTCAAACAAGGTGACTAACTGATACCCCTGTCAGTCCACATTCCGCCTTATATCCAACTCTGTGTACTTTAATCATTGATGCAGATTGGACTGTTGAGAGTTGACAGCGGAATCTCTGAGTCTACTCTGTGTCTTTGTCAACTATCTGTACTTTACTGCTGCTGACACTGGTGACCTGAAAATAAACATTATTAATACTCACAAAAGTGTCAGTTCTTGTACGTTGAAACTGTGAGTTGACCGCCAGGAGACTCAGCTGAAATGATCTAGAAGAAGATAGCTTAATCTGAAATGACACAATCAAATCTGCAGTAAGGTCAAAGCTTCAAACTCACCATTGTGTCAGGTTTCTTGATTGATGACTGGAGAGTCGCTGACTGGCAAGTTGAGCTATTACTTCTTTCTGGCAATCATGTAGTGTGTGGACTAACGATATGACTGAGAGAGATGATACAGCAAGCCGGAGACTTGCTGCGATGATGACAATTTTGCCCCCCCCCCCCTTTTTTTGAAAGTTATCTGACCACGTGCTGGGCAGCCACTAGTGGCCCAAGCATGGTCACACTATCTGATTGGACTGACATACCTCTCAGATAGAAATTGGTAAACGTGGAATTTGCTGTCCAGGCACAAGACTGGACAATGTCATGGAGGGACAAGTTCTTCCATAAGGGCCATGACGAAGCGATGGCGCGGATTTCATGAGAAGAAGCAGTCGATAGAAGCGGGGTAGCGTCAATGGCCAATTGATAAGACCACTTAATGGTTTTCTTAACCACGAAGCGATGATAATCTTAGTAATGTCACGTACCGCCGAAGGACGAAGGGACAAGAATAACAGACGACGCGAGCCCCGACCGGGATCGGTACGAGTGAGATAGTGACGTATGGCTCAAACAGGGCATAACATAAGGTCATCTTCGAGGCCATGAACGAAGTCTGATAACGCAGGGATGGAGTACAGACGTTGCGCACACGAACCTAAGCGAACAGACTCATTTTGGCGATGAACTCCGGAATAGGTCGGAACGATACGCGCGACCAATCCGCCGACCAGGTCATAGAAGATCTTTCAAGAGCATGAAGTTCAGACACTCTAGACGCCAAAGCAAAAGCCGCGAGAAAAACTGACTTGTAGGTCACAGCTTTAAGAGACGCGGACTGTAAGGGTTCAAATGGCGGATGAATCAGAGCACACAGAAACCACACCAATATCCCATTTCGGTAACAGCTGGCGAGTACGACGAGACTGTAGCGCGAAAGCCCGAATGAGCGCAGAGATATTGTCATCAGACTAATGTCGATGCCGGCAGAAAGATGTAAAACCCTAGCCAAAGCAGAACGATATCCTTCAATGGTGCTGATTTGAAACTTCTTGTCGCGATGGAGGTGAAGAAGGAAGTCAGCTACTACGGCAACAGAGGCAGAGTCGGGATTAGCATCGCGTTCTCGGCACCAGAAGACGAAATAGGCCCATTTCGTTTGATAGCAGCGAAGAAGACCAATGAAAAAGATCGTCTTTTTTTTTCGATGTGAAGTCTGGCATCGAACCTAGACTATCAGCCGGAAAATGAACACCCCACATGACGATGTGGTGGGACTGCCACCAAACAGAAGTGGAAGTAGAGACGTCAATACCAGCACTAATGGATTGAGGGAAAACATCTGTAATAAGACCGAAGGCACTGCAGTGACCGAAGTAGAATGCGACCATAATGATTAAGGTCCTGCGCAGGAATGACAAGTTGATGACCAAACAACCAAAATGCCCACGTCTAAAATTAGTCCAACGGTCTATACGGGACGAAGCACTTGAAGAAGAGAGACGAAAAACTGTCCCCAAAGTAACGACGAACCCACAGTAATACCCCCATAATACGACCACGGGAAGTGCAACAAAAACTGGCCTATATCTGACCATAATCTTGACGGTATCAGCTACAAAGTGTCACACTCTGTAACCATATGGCTTACTTCAATTTGAAAGAAGAATGAGACTGTCACTTTTTCTCTGCTTGAACAACCGAGAACAAAACAGCCGTATTATGCGAGACTTGTAATGAGATTTGAAACGCATCAAGGACAAACCACAGATTTAAATGGTAAAGGAGATAAACGACGAAGTAAATTCCTATTGTGAGAATCCGCCGGCGAAAGCCAATAGACAAAGGAGTCGGAAAACTAACATGCGGTGAGGTCGAAATCTCTTGTCCGTCGGAGACAATAGAACGTCGCGGAAGCTGTGACCTGGCCTTTGTTTGCTTGAACAAAGAAACCGGTTTCCCACTGCCTCTCGACAAAGCAATACCGTGGAAGCTAAGCTATCCAGTACACCTAGTTATCATGTCGTACAACCGTACCGCTAGGTGGTAAAACTCCCCCAGAAGAAGGAGTTGGTTTTGATTTATGGGACAAACCTAAACAGGACCAGTCAGACCTTGATTAATTTTGATGTCCCCAACTAATGACAATTTCCAAAAATACGTCTATCGGCTTCCGATAGATCGGGTTCTCTGAAGCCTGTAGTAAATAGAATCTACAGGCCTGCATAATTTTTCCAAGTAACTTTAACCCAAGACACACATTCAGCACCCGTGTTATTTCGATAGTAAAATTTCCTTACAAGCGAAACAGCGTGTGAGGGCGTCAAAGCGAGAAGAAGGAGTTGGTTTTGATTTATGGGACAAACCTAAAACGGGACCACTACGACACGCGAATGGCGTGCTTGAGAAACGGCGTAGTGATTTTCCCAAAAACTTACCAATCAGTTCAATTTATCTGTACATATACGCTCCCGAAAGAGCCGGGTAAAACCTCTAAAGATAAATCTGAATACTGTAGTCGAAACTGGAAAAAAATTCAGTGGAGTCCGAAACAAAACAGCCGTATTATGCGAGACTTGTAATGAGATTTGAACGCATCTAGGGGGTGAACACATTCATTGTTCCCAGCGTTAATCGAGAACGTTACTCCATGGTAGTAACAACCCCGACAATCAACACAAAGAAACTTCCACGTGAAGTAGGAGGATCTTCAATAAAATTTAAAATTCCCCGAAGAGAGCAAATACATATTGATGTCTCTCGCCGGAAGATGAACAATAAGGTCACAAATCTCACAAATTAACTTGACCAACCAAAACAATGTTCAATCTAGACTCGCCCCCTTATTAGAGGTCCAAACTGGACATAAAAACTCAAATGGAATAGATATAAATTATCATCCGGTTTTTTAAACAGACAAGTCCAGCTTAGTCTCCGTGGCGCAATCGGTCAGCGCGCCCGGTTGTCTTTAATCAAAAAGATAAGATGAAATCAATGCAGTAGACCAAAGGATGTTTTGGACGAGGCTATCGAGGAGAAACAAACATTGCCAAGGCAGTCTGTGGATCTTCTTACCAGGCTGTAACCGGTAAACATACACAGAACTTACAAAGAACAAGAAGACCGCCTGATGGAACAGACCTATGCTGTCCTAGGCCGATGATTGAGAAACTTCAGGCCTGATCCCGCCCGACCACTGACAGGGTAATGATCAATAAATACCCCACGTGCTGTCGAACGAGAGCAATTCTAAGATTTCTCGGAGAATAATCCCCAAGCTAATAATAATAAATTCTCAGAACAAAGAAATAAAATTACAGCCCAACCCAATTTGAATTGTAAAACTAATTCAAAATAGCGATGGGAAAATTTGGTTGTGAAAATGAATACATCACAATGCAATAATTACCAACAGAAAAATGTGTTTCAAAGAATAGCACAATTTCTTAATAAACATCTCGTGATCTCTTTTGTTGTTCAACACAGCCTTGATTACACAAAGAGAGTAATAAGATAGCTCATTAATATGTAACAAAGAGCCCTAGTGTATAGCTTTTGGCTTGTAATGACGAAGACAAACGCAACAACAACAACACGTAAAGTCAAAGACAGAGAAAAAACTCTGCAAGTTCTCTCTTGATGACAATGATATCAAATAAACAGAATAACACTTGATAAAACAAGAGACTAAATTCTGGTAGGAGCAACGAACAGCATGCATAGAAGAAAAACTCCCACAAATGGAAAAAGTCGGACACACAAGAACAACAATCAACAACGAAAATTGACGGACTGCAACTCTCTGCAGAACCTGTAATTCCCCGACGTTATAATACGTTGAAGCATTTCTATTCCGTGAAGACAAAACTTTGTTCAATTTCGTACGGTTCATAACAAATAACCTCCTGAATGAACTGTCTGGAACGAGAAAGATAACGGTGTTGTAAAGATGGTGTTCTTTAAATCTTCCGTCCGACACCGTAAGCATTCGGCCATGCAGCTGAAAGAGCAAGCAAGAAATACGGGACGATAGCAAATTTTGTCTTACAAACGAAACAACGCGTGTGGGCATCTAAGCGTGTCGAAACTCGCCCACACGAACGGCACGAATTTGAAGGAATGGGAACAGAATACTCAGACATTATTCAAGAAAGAAATTGTTTCAAAACAACAAGACTTGAAACAACAACAACTCTTTGAACAACAACAACTAGTCTTTGAACAACAACAACTAGCACTGTATTGCAAACTCCCTGATGTGCACCACTGGAGGTACAAACGAGAAAAGAGGAAGAGTATACTGGGGGCTGGCTTATATATCCTGGCTGAGCTGGGAGAGCTCCCTTAAAGGGAGACTACTCCTCTGGGGGATGACTCCCCAGGGGAGAGCTCCCCTAAGGGGCGACTACTCCTCTGGGGGATAACTCCCCAGGTGAGTTAACTTTTGGTTTAAACTTTCGTTTAACGTTTGTATTGTATATCTCTGGCAGAGATTAAGGCATAAATCAAAGCAGGTGTAGGTTTGGGCAATAAATTTGATGTTTTACAGATTTATAAACTCTGAAATCTTTCATAAATATCGCCAGAAAAAAATATTCATGAAATAATTATTCTCTAAAGAGACATTTTAAGTTTGCTTTACTTTAATTGAACATTACAGGGCCGTAGTCAGGATTTACTGAGGGGTGGTTCGCCTTCACTCCAAAAGGGCACATCAGGGGGTTCGCTGTATGGGAAAAAGGGCAATAGGGGGTTCGCTTCAGTTTGAAAAGGGCATTTATAATTATATGAGAAAATATATATAATATTTCCGAAAGGGGGGTTTTCCCAAACCCAAAATAACCCCCCTGGCTACGGGCCTGCATTATGTAAATAATTTTGGTAGACAGTAAAACTCAAATGCACACACATTGTGTAAACAGAAATCAAGGAAAAAAACTCTTACTTGTGACCAATATTAAAGATAACTGCAGAATTTATTACCCGAATTTTCAACGTCAGGAGTACCCCCTTAATAAAATCTTCTTTTATTTCTTTTACACTGACTGAAGATAAGGATTCTCTGTCCAGGGCGACGAATTTTATATGTCCGTCGTCCTTAAGCTACGAGTATTCGTCGACAGTCTATGTTGTCGTTGTTGTTGTCGGGAGTGAAGACGTGAATCGCTCGACCACTCAACATACGACCACTTCGCTCAAAAGCATTTCATCAGATAAATGGATGGTTAAATGAACTGGTTGATGAGGAAACAACTGATCCATTAACTAAAACCACGATGGCTTTGGTACGCGACCGTCAAAAGTGCCAGAGTTAAAACTTTACTGCCACGTGCTTGACACGAGGGAATCCTCGCTAGAAAAGGACTGTGCCTCGTTTGAAATAGGGCTTTCCCCAAGAATGTGAACCAAGATGGCGGCTCTTGAGTCGCCTTCGCGCTGACTCGCGCTGTGACGGTTCATTCGTTTTACTTAGATTTGCTTACTTATTTCTTTTACGACCAATAATTACTGATAATTAAAATACATGCGACATTAATTATCTCCAAAATATTGATGCGGGCGGGTCATGCGAAACGAACTATCAACTGACAACTGGTATGTTGTGGGAAAACTCAAAAAAAAAATTCGTGCGCGCGAAATCGCAAAACTCAATTTTTTTTATCAAAACTCAATTTGAAATTTTCTGCAAAACTCAATATTTATTTTTTTTCATCGTGGTAACCACGATGAAAAAATGGCTAGAAAAACCCCTGCACGGTGCATGCCAAATATATTTTCAGGTGGCCTGCCATGGTGGAAATAGACCCTGATGTAGGGGAATATTTTGAAGTTGATCCCAATAACCTAATGTTGCCTGTGAGTATATTCATGGATTTAAAGTGACCGAAGAGTCTGGTATATTAATCTGTCCTAATTCAATTTGGTGTCTTGTGCTGTTTCTATCTCTGCATATCACTCTGATGTCTGAGAAAATGTACTTTGAAGTGTAGATGGCTATCCAAATGGCGGTGTATAAAAATAGACTAGCATCGGTCCTTGGAAATTGGATAATTTAAAAGCAGCCCTAGCGATCAAGAGGTGAATATCTGGAAGTATGAATCACTCAATCAGTGGGGGAACAAGGAGAATAAGGAACGAAGGGACACAAGCTGGTTCAGGAGAATAATCAGACATTGAATCAAGGTTTCCTGTAGCTCCATCAGTCCAATAGTTTCCATGCTAAAGGGTTTAGTTTTCTGAGTACATATCTGCTTTGAAGAATAATGATGAGACCATTCATCTTTTCTTGTATGGTTATTTTGATGGCTTTTATTTCTCCACCACAGGTGTACTACCATGTTGTGTTCTTTGATGATAAAGTATCTCGGGCATGGGTACGAACGACAAATATAAAGACGTATACTGGGAGCGGACTGGAGCAGACGTCGGTGGCGGTGAGATGAATGGGTCAATAATGTACTTCGAGGATCATGAATCTTTAAAGAATTCATTTATTTTGCCAAAATAGCACATTTTAAAGTTTCTAAAACATACCTCAAGAACAACTTAGTATAGGGAACTGATTTAGGTGTCACTGATCATCAGTAGATATCCGATTTTTTTAAATTCTAGTCATTCTCACCCTGCAATTTTCATTGAACCAAGTAACAATCAGGACTTTTTGTTATCGGTCTGCCAAGGAGTGCACAGTCAGGCTCTGAAACTTGCCTGTAAATTTCTGGGTAGTCGATTTTCATTTCCCACTATGCTATGCATGTTTATCACCTTTGTATGGGAATATAGCTACCAGCAAACCCCATCTGATAGATGATAGATTCTGTATCACGGCCCGACCAGCACTTTCACTGCTTGACCGATTTTATCAACGAAAAATCGACTTCTTTATTAATATTACGAGGCCTGATATACGATATATATAATCACATATTATTATGAAATCTGTGTGTAAATATAAATCTAGTCGTGTGCCCACATTCAAGTAATTTAACAGCAATTCATGAGGACGACATGGTGAAATAATGACCTTTGATTTTGGGCTTTTGGGATTTCTTTTGGGCGACCTTAAAGATGTAATCAGCCTCAAATCTGGGCTGAAATCGATGTCTCTCAAACTCAGCGAAAGTGACTTATGTTACAACAGGTACAAAATAAAACACAGCTGACCATAAGAAACTAAACTTGTTTCTACCATTCACGAGAAAATAGAAGGAGTTGATCTTTAAAAATAAACAGCATGGCATGCCGTTTATTTTCCCACGGCCGTGTCAACAAGCGTATACACGTATGATGCATTCTACCAACGTATGCTATGCGACATCACCGAACCGTAGGCACGAGCCATGACGCTATCCCATGGCTGCAGCGGTGCGGCATTCGAATTCGTGAGCGTCGGCACGTCACTCATACGTCACGCAGTGACGTCATTTTCCTCTCCGCGTACAACACACTCTCAATGGCGAGACAGAAAAGCCGTCGAAGCGGACAGAGTTACAAATTTCTCTGACAAGATATTCTTGCATTCGTTGTATATGACGATCCCACTGTCATCAAATATAATACATATGATGCTTTGGTAACCTTCCCTGCTGAAAAAACGCACAGGGGAGAGTTTACAAAATCCATCCATTTTGAGGCTGATTACATCTTTAACCTTTGCCACAACGATTGGAAAGTCTATCGCTCAACAACAACAACTCTCTTTCGCCTAGAAACATGAATCTGATTGATATTTTCTCTCTTCCTAATTTCCAATAACGTTTAGGTTTGTACACCGACACAATAAAATAGTTTGCAGATAGAAGAAATGCCGTTTATTTGGTTTGTCAAACTAGAGTTATGCCCCTTGAACATCTAAAAAATTACTGCCATCAGCTACCTTTTCTTATGAATGCAACACATGAAGATGTGCATGTGACCTTTTCGTCTCAATACCAAGCTTTCTTTACAGGCTGTTGTGAAAGCTCAGCTAAAGCATGGTAAAGAAGTGAAAGCTGCTGAGAAGAATGCGCAAGAGGCTTTAAGTTACCCATTAAAGGTTTGTATAGTATTATAATTATAAATAGAACAGGCACCTTTATGCTTGAATGAATATCATGATAGCAGCTGTGAATTGTTTTTTGGATATCAGATTTGTGACTTCAGGGTTGCTTTTGCATTCCAGGAGAGACTTCAGAAGTACAGTTTTTCTGCCAGGTTTCATGGTGCCTGGGGTAAAGTTTATGAAGAGTCGGACTCACAGGACAATTCCCAGTCTCAAGGTAGGTCCACTTGTTTCTGTCATATTCAGATTCTTATGAGAATCATCATTGGAAGACCACAGATGTTATTCCAATACTCTACCTAACATATGCCCTGTCACCTTCTCTTATCTTAAAACGCGTTTGACCCAATCTATAAATCACTGAAGGTCCAAATCAATTTTACTCGGATCATGATTTGGTCACTTTGTCCTGGTTTTTATATGCCTGTCAAAAGGTAGACTTATCATGTGATGGTGATTTCAAATTCAGTGTTCAAGGTCGCGGTGCACCATGGCACTCATTCATTTTTGAGGAATATAATCACACTCGCACACCATAACTCTCCAAACAATGAGCTCTGGAGTGTGAAAAACAGCACTCGCCAAATGTAAGCCTCGCTATGTTATAACCTGGAGGAGTGTGACATTTATTCAATTTTGGGAGTGTGGTTCACAGCACTCCTGCTATTTTCAAGATTGAAGAATTGCAGTGGAAAACAAATCAGAAAAATTTTGGGAGTGTGTTTCACAGCACTCCTGCTATTTTCAAGATCGAAGAATTGCAGTGGAAAACAAATCAGAAAATCATTGAAAAACACAGTTTTTGTGAGTGGATGCATTAGGAGAAAACAATCTACGGCCTTTAGGGCACCAAATGTGACGTTAAAAGATCATAATTTAATGCAGCAAGCTCAAAAATCAGAAAATCTGAAGTCCCAAGCGAGGCACTGTATTAATTGCAGAAGCTAAGCAGGCCTTGCTTTTCGTCGCAATCCACGAGAATCCAAACAGATTCTCACCGTCCAACTCAACAGGAATCCACAGATTCAGGCTAAAATTTTACAGACGAGTGCTGATGGGAAACCACATGGATTTCATCAATCTTGAGTGAAATATGCATCCATGAAATTTGATAAAATATGGGAAATTTCATCACAACAAAGGACAGACCAGATGGGAAATGACGATTACAATCCATACTTCTCCGTAAAGACCCATGCCATCACAAATCTATTATGGGTCTGTCAGAGAGAGAAAATACACCACAAGTCTAGGGGGAAAGAGTTAACGAGGTCCCCGTACGCTGCTACAGTCGAACCATGGGAGCAGAATGACTTTACCAAAACCCATCTTCCTGTGTACAAATATAGTACATCGTTCCATTTAAAGATTCTATTTATGTCTCAAATCTTCACCTGCTGTTGCTATGGCCTTATCTCCCTTTAGGAGTATCCTTGCAAATAATTAAAACGAAAAGTTGTCTCCCCTAAGGGAGCTCTCTCAGCTCAGCTAGGTTACTTAAGCCCTGCACAACCCTGAATCTCCCTCTTTCTCTATTTGCACCTGCTCGCGAGTGGTTGCTGTCAAGGAAGTGTCCTATAGTGCTAGTTTGGTTGTTGTTGGTTTAAAGACCTACGGTTGTATTTTTCTAAGCTAGTATTTTTCTTGCTGTATTACTTAGACATTATTGTCTGAGATATCTGTCCCTGTAAATTCTAATTCTTGCCGTTCGTGTCCGCAGTTTTGGTCTAGTTTGGATGCTCACACTCATGCAAAACGTCACCTTTGTTACCGTCAGTCCACGTGTTTAGAGTGTCTAAGTTGGGATGTTACCGCCTGGAGGAATTATGCCCAGGCTAGACGAGCGTATTTATTACGGGTTACGATAGACCCTGCTTTATCTGCGGACGAAAGACGCCAACATAAATTGCGCTTGTCGGAGATTTCAAATTTTAACGAAGATCTTTCTGGTTTCTTGTTTGGATTTATCGCTTAGACTTAGTCCCGCCAGGTTCTTTTAGAATCCTCTTCAGTGGGACTGTTTGTACGAGAGGATAATGTTAAAATTCCAGACAGTTAGAACCGGTTGGTAAAGTCTTGTCTGGCGTGTTTGTGCACAAACCCGTTTCTTTGTTTGGACAACAAAGGATTCTGTCCTAAGCCCGGCTTTCTCGACCGCTCTTTTGTTATCGACGAACAAAGGATTTTTGCTTCACGGGTGGGCATGTTGTCCAGTTCATTGGGAATAGAAATGCTTCAACGTACTATATTCATAGGTTACTAGTTTCTGCAGGGAAATTGTATTCTCGCTGATTTAAACGATAACACCTTCATTTTCGTTGTTGTGTTTCGGACTTTTCAGTTTTTGGTAGTTTACATCTATGCATACAGTTCATCGTACCTACCAAAATTTATTCTCTTGTTATATCAAGTGTTATTCTGTTTATTTGATATCATGTGATCTAGAGAGAGATCTTGCAGAGGTTTTTCTCTGTCTTTTACTCTTACGTTGTTGTTGTTAAGGCTGCCGCTTTGCGCGCAGCCTTATTGGATCAGTTTGGTCTCATGGGGGGGAAAATTGCCTTGTCCGCAAGATTGTGAAAAAACAAAGCAGAGTTGGGACTTACCGTCACAGTGCCAAATGTGGAGAAGATATTGAACTAGAAATTCGTAACAATTTGGGCTGTCTCAGATAAACAGAAGTCTGTCTTTGAAGCCCAAATTGTTGGTCTAAAATTCTCAACCGGAAGTTCAAAATCCAAAACCCAGGAAGAAAAACTGCGCAGAAACGTCTTTGCGCATACTGCAAAATGGGCTCTCGCGAGACTTTTACGAGAGCTGCTTTGAAGTGATCTCCCTTTATGTAATTATCTGCTCGTTGAGGGCGCTGTGGTTAGCGAAAAGCTTGAAAGGCAAAACTAATGGATAAATAAAAAGAACTGCACTAGATTGACTGGCACTGGCCCATTCAGCCTGTATTTCTATCGACTGTTCATGCCTGGTAACATCAATTTGATAACTAAACCAGAACCATAACAAGCGGAGCGGAGTATGCGGAGAATAAAAGCTGAATAAAACTTTGTCACTGAGTATTTTAATCGGAAGAAAATCGTGCTTGCCAACACGGGCAGCTAACACATGTACATGAACGTTGCGTTGCCCGTGCCGATTTTGACTTGCTTCAGACACGCAAACGTTGCACTCGCGAGTTGATCTTCTAATAGTGAAGGCAACAACAACAATTATTTTGCTTGATTATTTGTCACGACAATTCAACATTTTCATTTGGGAACTCAACTTATCTCTTGAAGAATTCAATATTTATCCACTATAACACAATTTTTTGCGCGTGTTTGGCGCGCATTTTCCCATCGATAAAAAGCTCAGTTGTTTGTGGCAAATCTCAATTTCAAAATTTCTCAAAAATTCAATTCTTCAAATGCAAGTTTTTAATCTGGGTTACCTAGATGAAAAAGTGACTAAAACCCCCCTGCTGTTATGATATTTAAGAAAATATTGTTCCAACAAATTTAATCTCATAATTGAACCTATTGCTGACATGTTACACTGAACTCCCTAAGGGCTGTTCCATTTGAAAATATGTACCCCCCACGGAAGGGGAAAAAAAAAAATATATATTGGTGGGTGGGGTTGTCCAGAATAGAAATCTCTTGGTGGTCCCTCCAGGTAATAAATTGCTTCTCTTGGTGATTGTTTAAGCCTGTAAAAATATTGCTTCTATGGGTGGGCCCTCTACCAATATGCACTTTGTTATTTGGAAAGGGATTCCTTTTTAAGGGGAGACGCGCGTTGACATATCGGGGCTGAACAATAAAAAAATTGAAAATGAGATTTTGTATTTTTTACGTCCATAATGTGCCCAATTTTCACATAAATAAATTTATTGGCTGACAAAATCATTGAAAATAGTTTAATTAATACCTAATTACTCGTGTTGTTAAACGGTCTCTGTCATTATTCGCCTAAAACCGCTGAAAACGGCAAGTTTTAGTCGTTGACAACAACCATTTCCAGGCCTAGATCGTTGGCGTTGTTGTTGTTGCCGCATATCGTTGGAAAGCTGAAGTTACAAGCTTGAATTTGGGTTAGATCGGCAATCTTCGCCTCAATCCGGTGTATTCCCGAGAGAAAATATAGTCGAACTCTTACGGAAACATCCATATATGGCAGAAGCTCATTATCATACGTCTCGGGGTCTCGAAAACATCCTTTTATGGCGAAAGTCGGCTGTTTCATCGCTTCAACTGTTTGAAGCGTGAAAAAACAATAAATCATGCCTATGCACAATTTTTGTATCGTTTGAACGTGCCAAGTTGTCAAGGAAATAGTAGAAACGACTCGTGGCTGTAGAAACCGAATAAAACTACAGTTTTTACGCTCCAGAGCGCCACTTCGATGGTGTACAGCCAAGCATTTGCCATTTTCTCTGAAATCAGTTTTCTGGCCGATATCGTTCCTTAGAAAAAATTGTTTTCCCTTCCAAATAAAAAATGTGGGTGGGTGGGCTGCTATGATGAAAAAAAAAAATGCTTCTCTCCCAGGTTGTACTGGACATTTATTTGCTGTGCTTGGTGGAGGCAAGGAGAATTAATTTGCATATATTGGTTGTTGGGGTGTACAAAGTTTCCCTTCCGTGGGGGGTACATCTTTTTAAATGGAACAGCCCTAATAGTGGAACAGTCTGGTGAGAGAAATGAGCCCACCGAGTCGACGTCCATCTTAGCTGCTAAGGGCATTTCACGTTTCACTTAACACTGCCCTTAGCTTATCGCTATGATTCGGCATGTATTCCACACGGTGCCACCTATCAGCCGCAAAGGACATATTTCTGGAGGGACATAATCCTGTTCGAAAGTTGTTCCTGAAGCATCAAGTTACATGCCCGCCGCATTTAAACGAGCCAAAGAAATTATCTGTATTTAAATATTTTGACCTGGGCATCTCAGAAATTTCAGTCTCACTTGAGTGCAGAGGCGCAAGACCGGGGGATTCTATGCGAGACAAAAATGCAGTTGTGCGAATCAGCTATTTTCGTTCTCACTCTAATGGAGTATGCTTCTTTGTTTTTCTAAGAAAAATCATATTACAAACGACCTTACCTATTTCAAAAAAATAAAATCGGCGACTTGAGTTCACACGAAAATAATATGCTTTTTATTTTGTGATAGGGGTTATTTCGAGGCCCACCAAGGGATCATTTCAGTCGATGGCTTTCTGGAGGTGTGTCTTCGTTTTATGAATGTGATTGCGCCGTTGTCGGATCTCACGGGACCAATCGGATGTGACCAATTGGGAAATGCCCTAATATACTCAGATATCACCCATTACTGTGAGCAGAAGTTTCTACGTATGATAGTGCCATGCGTTAGGATGATGATCAACATCATGAAGTGAGGACATTGATCTTGGCAATGTAGAGCTCAGAGAAAGGAGATAAATCTGTCAATGTCATCAACGTCTCCCGATCTAGAGATGTGTTCAAATTCTACAATGCCTGAAAAAATGGAGAAACTAGTTGGAATACATGACAGTATGGTGATAAAAAAAGTTTCAGTAGGGGTGACAAGCTGAAGTACCAGGAAGAAAAGTAAAAAAAAGTTACTTCTGGACGGTAACTTTCAAAAACCTGAACGGATTCTTTGCAAATTTGGTATGTGGATAACTTGCCACAGGATATCACTCGAGATTGCTTTCCATGCTGGGTACCGAATGTTAAGGTTCTAAACCAAATCAGTAGTTTTAACGTCAGGGGACATCAGATGCTCTGGTTTTCATTAAAATTTTCTCTGAAGCATCAAATTAATTAATGGAATAAATTATTAAATTATTGTACTTCGTACATTTCATCCTGTTATGACTGTCAAAGATAACTAAAGCATTACACATAACACAACCTATACACATGATCAAATTTTGGGAAATAGGAAAAACTATGTATTTCTAAAGATCACAGTCAAACATCAAAACCATAAAATCACACAGATAACGGCAGCCTTTCGAAGTCCACGAGTTCTAGTTGTTGTTGCGTTTGTCTACGTCGCCACAAGTCAAAGCTATACACTACGACGTCGTTGTTACATTTTAATGTGCCTACCAAATTACTCTCTTTGTGTAATCAAGGGTGTGTTGATCAAGAAAAGAGATCACGAGATTGTTTATTAAGAAATTGTGCTATTCTTTGGAACACATTTTTCTGCTGGTAAATATTGCATTGTGATATATTTATTTTTCACAACCAAATTTTCCCATCGGAATACTGAATTAGACTTACAATTCAAATTGAGTTGAGCTTTAATTTTATTTCTTCTTTCTGAGAAATTAATATTATTAGCTTGAGTGTGAGTTTATTTCTCCGGGAAGACTTTAGAATTGTTCTCGTTCGACTACATGTACAGTGTTTATTGATCTTTCCCTGGTCTGTTGGCCGGGCAAAGATCAAGCCTGAAGTTACTCATTCATCTGCTTGGGACAGCATAAGGCTGTTTCCATCGGGCGGTCTTCTTCTATTTCGTAAGTTACTTTCGTCCGAGAACGATTACCGGTTACAGCCTAGTAAGAGGAATGACAGACAGCTCCTAAGCAATGTTCTTTGCCGTTTTTCTTCTACGACTGCTTCGTCCAAAACATCTTTTGGTCTACAGCTTTTTGTTTGATCTTAATTTTTATTCTGTATGATAATTTCATCTATTCCATTTGAGGACTTGTGTGTAGTTTAGACCTCAGATTGGAGGGTGAGTCAAGATTGAACATTGTTCTTGATTGGTCAAATTTTATGACCTTAGTTTATCTACCGGCGAGAGACATCAAAATGTAATTGCTCTCTTCGGGGAATTTTAAATTTATTGAAGATCTTCCTAGTTTACGTTGGAAGTATCTTTGTGTTGATGTCAGGGATGATGCTACCGGGCGGAGTTACGCCCACGATTAACGCGAGGAACAATGAATGTGTTCTTCATCTCCTCTGCGTTTCAAATCCCATACCAGTTTCGCGAACTACGGCTGTTTTCGTTTGGACTCCACTGTGACTTTTCGAGTTGGGTTTTACAGTTTCGGATTCAACTTCAGTTGTTTTACCTTCTACGTCGTTCTTGTTCGCCATAACGTCATTCCTGTTCACCTAAATGACGTTTCTCGTACCTTTAAAAGTTTGTACCCTGCTCCATTGTGAGCGTATATGTACATTAAAATTGAATTGAATTGGAAAAATTGAAAAAATCACTACGCCGTTCTCATTCTCCGCAACGCCTTTCTCGTTCGCATTACGTCGTTCTGTTACACCGCAACGACGTTCCATTACGCCGTCACGTCGTTCTCATACACCTGTACGTCGTTCTTGTTCGCCTGTTCGTCGTTCACGTACGCCTCAACATCGTTCCCGTAGGTTAGCACGTCGGTCATATTGTCTGTTCATCGTTTCTCGTACACCTCAACGCCGTTTTCCCGTACGTCGGCACGTTGGTCTCGTACATCTGTTCGACGTTCCCGTACGCCATAACGCCGTTCACCACGTCGTTCTTTTATACCTCCTTATCAGGGTCGTCAAGTTCGACAGTCCCGGTCTCCATTTCTAGATCTTTCTCTTGATCGTCATAGAGGCTTCGACGTTTGTTCGCCTGCACGTCTCTCGACTTTGGTGTTTTTCATCTTTTAGTCGGTATTCTACCTTCTGACAATTCGGTTGATGCGTCTTCATTATCGCTTGGTTGACCTCCATCGTTTTGCGAGATGCATATCTTCTTCTACCCATTCATCCTCGTCTTCGGCGTTTCCTACGATTCACCATCGACGGTCGTCGGTTTGAGTGGCAAGTCCTCCCGTTTCGGAGTAAACATCGCCCCTTGTATCACTTCTCCAGTCATGACATTTTTCTCCATCTCGGGGCTTTCACATCGAGGTTTACTTAGGTTCGTCGTTACTTTGGGGGCAGTTTTTCGACACTCTCCATCAAGTGCTTCATCCCCGTATAGACCGTTGGACCAGTATTTAGACGTTGGCATTATAGTTGTTTTGTCATCAACTCTTTGGGCTATTAATTTCTACGCAGGACCTTACTCATTACGGACGTCTCCTAGTTCGGTCGCTGCAGTGCCATCTGTCTTATTTACAGACGTCATCCCTCAATCCATTAGTGCCGGTATTGACGTCTCTACATCCACATCTGATTTGGTGGCAGTCCCGCCACAACGTTATGCGGGGAGTTCCTTTCCGATTCCATCTCCGGATCACCATCTCTACACCGATGCTTCCGAGACCCGTGGGGAGCCATCTGGACGGACTGGAGGTGTCCGGCAGATAGTCTAGGTTGGATGCCAGACTTCACATCAACCTTCTGAAAATGAAGACAGTCATCCTAGCAGTTCAGCATTGGAGTTGGCGTCTCGTGAATTCGTCCCTTCTCATCGCTACGGACAACTCTACTGTCAGTGCTCACATCAACAAGATGGGTACCACCCGATCTTTCTCAATGTTTCGTCTGGTGTGGGATCTTTATGACTGCATGGGCTCTCATTCATCACTGTCATCTCAATGCTCGCCATGTTCCGGGTCGGCTCTTTGTCTTAGCGGACCACCTTTTCTCGTCCCGACACTGCTTCAGACCGAATGGCAGCTTCATCCGGAGGTCTTCCATCAGATCTGCAGCATCTGGGAGACCCCCCTTGATCGACTTGTTTGCGACGAGGAACTATGCACAGCTCACCCTCTTCGTCAGTCCGATTCTGGACCCTCGAGCTTTCGCCATCGACGCCCTTTCAATCAACTGGGACAACTTCCTGGCTTATGCTTATGCCTACCCGCCTATGGCCCTGATTCAGGAAGTTCTTCAATAGATTACTCAGCACGACTGTATCATTCTGCTCGTGGTTCCGTGGTGGCCTCGTCGTCAGTGGTTCCCGGTACTGGTTCCACTTCTCACTGCTCCGCCACGTCGTCTTCCAGTTTGGCCCAGCCTGTTGCGTCAACCTCACGGGATAATACATCACAACCCGCGGTGGCTCGACTTACACGTTTGCAGTCTATCCAGTGTGCACTTACAGTCCTAGGATTTTCAGCAGAAGTTGCTCAGACGATGGTTTCAGCCAAGCGATCTTCCACGTCGCAGCTCTATCAATCGAAATGGGTCTATTTTGTCTCCTGGTGCCGAGAACGTGATTCCGATCCCGACTCTGCCTCTCTTTCCTTAGTAGCTGACTTCCTCCTTCACCTACACCGTTAAAGAAGTTTCAAATCAGCACCATTGAGGGGTTCCGGTCTGCTTTGGCTAGGGTTTTACGTCTTTCAACCGGCATCAACATTAGTCTGAACGGCTATATCTCTGCTCTCCTACGTGCTTTCCTCCTTACAGTCTCGCCGTACTCGCCAGCTGTTACCCTAGTGGGATATTGGTGTGGTTCTTAGTGCCCTGCTTCGTCTTCCCTACGAACCTTTACAGTCCGCCTCTATTAAAGCTGTTTCCTACAAGACTGCTTTCCTGGCGGCTTTCGCTTTGGCGTCTAGAGTTTCCGAGCTTCACGCTCTGGAAAGATCGTCTTTGTCCTGGATGGCGAATTGGTCTCGCATTTCCTTTCGTCCCGTTCCTGAGTTCATCGCCAAGAATGAGGCTGTGCGCCAAGGTCCTTGTGCTAAATGTTTGTACTCCATCCCTGCTTTATCAGAATTTGTTCGTGACCTTGAGGACGACATCCTGTTATGCCCTGTACGAGCCATACGTCACTATCTCTCTCGTACCGACCCTGGTCGGGGTTCTCGTCATCTATTATTCCGGTCTCTTCAGCCAACTGCAGTGCGTGACATTACCAAGAATACTATTGCTTCTTGGTTGAAGAAGACCACTAAGTGGACATAGCAACTTGCCATTGACGCTCCCCCACTTCTGACCTCTGCTTCTTCCCATGAAATTCGTGCCATCGCTACATCATGGCCTTTATGGAAGAACCTATCCCTTCATGACATTGTCCAGTCCTGTGCATGGAGTGCCAATTCAATTTTTTACCGATTTCTATCTGGGAGATATGTCAGTACAATCAGATAGTGACCACGCTTGGGCCGCTGGTGGCTGCCCAGCACGTGGTCCAGTAACTTCCAAAAAAGAGGGGGGGGGGGTATCTTCGTTCAGTGCAGCAAGTCGGTCAATCAGCCAGCTTGCTGCAACATCACATCTAATCAGCCATTACATATGTCCACCATATTACATGATCACCTCAATAGGTCAAGTCAGTCAGCCAACTTACAAGACCCGACTCTTCGGTGTCTATGGTTTAGGCATGGCTTTTCTCAGTTATTACTGGTTTTACTCTATTAACACCCACTGCGTCTCCACGACCTGGGTTTTCCTTCTATTGAGTATTGTGTACCACATTTACAATCAGGTTTTTGATTTTAATCCACGAGTACAAGGATTCATAGAAGTCCAAATTTTTACTACCCAGTACAAAATATTGAGTTTTTTTATGCTCAAATTGAGTTTTTCCAAGTTTTTACGGCCCATCCACAAGCTGATATTGAGTTTTTGGATATTTTTACCACCCTACCAATTAAGATATTAAGATATATTAGATCAGTTTCAATTAATCAGAGGAAACTACGGAATAGAAGGAATGTCCAAACCAAAAAGAGCGCGAATTATTACACATGGAATTCTCTTGAATTGCACAGCTTTGACTGACGGAAATATTTGATATTTTTGTCCACATTTTACTACAGTATTTAAATTGAATGTTATTGAGCATACCTCCTTAAGATGACGATTGAAGATCTGTAGTCTGTACTCTAGGTCCGCAGGCATCTTCTGTGACAAGGAAGTCTTCGCCCGGTTGGACAAGTTGTGGCGGCGCATGAACTTCTGGAGCCATCCATCTGTGGCCTTGAATGCTGGGTTTTGTGGAAGGACCAATCTGCTGGCATAGTTCCGGAGGGAGGTCCGGGACACAGCCAACTGTTGGTCTCGCTGTCTCAGCAACCAGGACAGTATTTGCTCATCAGTCTGAAAAAATATAAAATATCATCAATTGTATTATACTGTCCAATTTCCAATCATAGGCTCTACTTTTTTTTCTGTAATGAAATTCAATATTTTAGATGTTCTAAAAATGCTCAATATTTCTCATATAAAAAAACTAATAAAACGACAATATTTACCTCCTGGCTGTAAGAAAGTTTTCTTCCACCTTTCTGTTTGGTGATGGAAAGCTTCCTCTTCTTCTTCCTGGGGCCTTCTTCCTCATCCACATCCTGCAGGGCCTTCTTCCACGTTGAAATGGTGGACTGGGCGATGTTCAGTCTCTCTCCAACAGCACGGTATCCGCAGAGTTCTGCCTCGGCCAGGATATTCTTCTTTTCACGTAAGGAATACTTGCGATACTTTCCCCGCTTCTGGCTTGGCGACGACAGAGCGATGGCATCGGTTAGCGCTGACATTTCGACTGCGTTGTCGTTAATATGGTAAGTGCCATTTTCGTCCATCAAACCAATGGGAATGGCCAACAACTGGACAGGCTGTTCAGGTCGGGCGACGGGCGCCAGAGCATAGCTGTCTGAGGTCTTCTTGAAATACTTGGTTATGGAGTTCATGATGAAATGATTCGATGTGAGATATGAGAATTGCGCCCATTTATATATAATATAGCTTGAATAACAGCGTGGGACTGTTCAATTGACTTCCATCATTAAACAAAACGAGAACTGTTCATCAAGTTAAGTGTGAAATCTGTCTATTGTTTAATTACCACCGTCTTACAACAAGTCCGTGTGGAATCATTTTCAGTAGTTGTCTTGCTGATAATCCTCCTGATTGCTCCTAATTATTCAGTTAAGTATTACACCTCACGCTGTTAGATCTTTGCTCTTCAAGCCAAACAAGAATAGTCGGTCTTGATCAGAGGAACAGCGGGTGACAACACCTTTCCACATGACTGTGTGTGGGTTATGTTCCTAATCAAGTCCGAAGAATATACCGGATACAAACAATTATAAGAGAGGATGAGCAATTCCGGTCACTACTCGGCAGTAACTTTGTTAGATGTTTTACACTGATTACGGTACAAACGAACCGGGGTGGGATATCATCTGTGCTTGGTAAATATTGTGATAGCCGCTCACTGCGGGAATTAAATGGTTGCCGATTTGTTCTTTAACTAAAGAAATGGGGAAAAAAAGTTGGAAGACATTTATTCCTATACAATCTTTCGTTAATTAACACCGGTGTCGTTGAAAAGTACGAACAATAAACATTGAATAGGCCTACATAATTTTACACAGACGGAAGAAGACGGTATATTTTACGATCCTTTATTTTACAGTATAGGGATATCAACGTCTATTCTTCTCGTGCAACCATTCGCTGCCCTGAAATGAAATTTCAAAAATGGAAAATATATTACGTTATGTAATATGGGTGAATCAGATTTCTTATAAACAAATTTATCTTATTAATATATAATGCAATGACTATAATTATCGCGAATACGGTGTGTACGGGAATCCAGCAGTGGTTTTATAAACTAGACTTGCATGTACGCTGTAACTGCAAGTACCGGTACGCACACTTCTACAAAGACACATCTCGACCAATGAAGAATATCAAGATAAGATAAGATAATGACACATCAACGAATAATTAATCATCTTATAGATTCATTCATAATTTCATCTCGACAATACAGAGTGTCACCTCAGCGTTTTAAAATAAGTGTTTGTGTCTCAAATCTCAACCTGCTATCACTAGTGCCAATATTCCTCCATTTTGGAGATCTCCTGCAAAGAAATTATCTCCCCTGATCGTCTCGTCGATCGTCCGCTAGGTGGCGTGCTCTCCGCGCATGCCCTTCCTCTTTTTCCTTTGCAGTCTTGGTAGCAAGACGTGTTTGAAAGAGCTCCTGTAACAGTAACTTTTTAGGTTGTTATAGACGCACCCTAGGGTTATTTTTTTCTCCCGTAAGTCAGTATGGCTAACAAAACTATCAAGAATAGTAAGAGATGTGAATCATGTCGTCAGTTTTGGCCCGTAAGAGATTCGCATTCATTCTGTTTTAAATGCAGGGCACAGATCTGCTACAGGCGGGTTACATGTGCAGAATGTGCAGGCTGGGACGACGTGACCTGGATTAGCTATGCTGCAGTACGACGCTGTCAACTCCTGAAGGCAGCAGGCGACCAGAGGAAAGGTCCAGCCGAGAAACTAGAGGCTAATCAAGCCCTCTTCAACGACTTAGCACTGAACGAGGACTCACCTTTATCGACTGCAAGCCCGTGTTTACAACCCAGCGGTACAGTCGCACAACCTATGGAATCGCCACAAGTTAAAGTACAGACCAGTTCGGCTCAAGTCACGGCCCCACGGTCTACTTCAGGTTCACCAGGGAGAACGGCCCCACGGAGTCTACTGGGAAGCCCTGTTACAGTTACGGATCTGGGACACTCTTCGGATATCAGCTCCTGCCTATCCAAGTCTCCACGACCCAAGAAAGACAAGTCTTCCAGCCGGGACCCGGTGAAAAATCGGGACCCATCCAAGAGCCGTACCCGGAGGCACAGACCGGCACGGCCGATAAAGACACAGCCCTGGAACCTAGGTCACGGACTCGATCACCAGAGCCCGGCACCAGCACAGCACGGCCTTACGCAGCTCGCCGAGACCACAGCTCGGAGACGTCACGACCGTATACAGAACGCCGGGAGTCCGAGAAGCCACGGACCTACAGGGAGCGCCGGGATTCCGGGAAGTCACGGCTCTATACAGAGCACCGGGATTCCAGCATTAAAGCACCTCAGGACGGGACTACAGCCCGGAGCCGTACCCCGGAGCGACAGGCATCACGGACCTATCCAGAGCGCCGTGAAACTACATCTGAGAGGTCACGGACTCGGGGAGAACGGACCTATCCAGAACACCGGGAGTCCGCATCTAGCAAGGGACGGACCCATGGAGAACGGACTCATCCAGAGCGCCGTGAGTCGGCTTCTGATACTTCTCGGACCCGTACAACGGAACAGCAACCCGAGACTATCATACGCAGAGCCCGTAGACGGAGCCGTACACCGCTTTATGTTCGGGATTCTTATCCTGAACGTCGACATCAGGAGAGAGACCGTCCCAGACGTCAGAGTCCTTCACCTAACCCAGACCATCGGGGTTACTACGGCAGAGACCGTACTCCGGAGCGACGTTATACCCGACGAATTAGAAGCCGTTCCCCGGGTTCCCGTCAGCACGCACGCCGCACGGACTGCGAGGAACGGACGTTTACTGACTACCACCGTCGTTCTTCTCCGACGATTACAGAGAACCAGGAACCCCGTAATCCGGAGCATCGGGATACACGGAAGCCCAGACATGAACAGGGACCCGTAGATCACCCTTCCGGATCCAGATCCAGGGATCAGCCTGCTAGTTCTGCAGTACCCTTAAAATCAAGTCTGGGCAAGAAGCACAGTCATCCTCCGACGACACAGCTTCCTGCCGTTACAGTGGTTCCTTCACCGGAGGTCCATGAGGCGACACGATCCCAGTCTTCTAGCGACGCTGAATCAGATTCGAACAACGAGGATCATTCACGGCGGTCTGCTTCCTCGGCATCCTCGTCTCACGGGGATTCTCCTTCTCACCGACAAGCGGAGATAGAGGACAAGGACGTATTACCTTTCAAGGCCAGGATAGCGGCAGTCTACACTCTAGTTCCGGAGATGCCCAGGCCGGTGGACGGCGAGGAGAGGCAGTCTCTTGATCACCCACGGAAACGGAGAAGACTGACCGCGGCATCTCTGTACGGGTTAAACAAGCCTTCTGAGGATGCTGCAGCAACCTGCGCACCATCACCGGCGGCGACCAATTTGTACGATGCACTGGATCGACAAATGAAGACTTCGTCATCCTTCCAGAAACCCGGACCTTATAAAACTTACACTCTGCACGGAGACAATCTACCGTTCAAGCCGCCGAAGTCCGATCCGGATCTGGACAGACTGTTGAACTTTTCCAAGACGCCAGCAGTGGTACTTCAACAGAAGCAGGCCTGTGCGGTGGAAGACATGATGCTGACACAACACAGAATCACGTCTTACGCGGACTGGTTCCTTACAGCTATCTCTAGGGTGATCCAGGACCCAGATGTGAGACATAAGGACGGATCCCTGACTTTCTCACGGCCCAAGATGGATTTCCTCAGCGCCTTTGTCGACTCGATGAACAAGTCCAACGCTGATGTTATGGAGACGGGGGCCTTTACGTATGCCACGATGGTACAAGCCCGACGTGCAGGATACCTGAAACATCCCAAGTCCGAGGTATTGGAATCAGTAAAGACCGAGTTGGCACAACAACCCCTGTCATCCAAGTATCTCTTCAATCAGGCCATTTCCACGGTCATGCCTGCCGTCAATGACGAGAAGACTTCCCGCATCATCGGCGCCTTAGTTCACGGGAAAGGCAAAGGCAAAGGCAAGGGCAAAGGTCAAGGCAAGTCCACCAGAGGAGGACGGTCTGGACAGCCTTCCCGCCAGGACTCAGGCAGTCTACCCAAGCAAGACAGCCAGCCTAATTTTCGTTCCTACGGGAAAAGACAGTTTCGTGCCAGAGGAGGAAAGTCTTCCGATCGGGGCAGAGGAAAGCCCGACCATCGGAACTGACGGTTCCCAGCCTCAGCTTTTAATCCATCATCATTTCATCCTTCCCGATTTTCAAGAACTCAGTCATCCGGTTGTGGGCGGACGTCTACAGATCTTCTGGCAGAACTGGAAACTTATTACGGACGACAAGTGGGTCACCAGATCACTCAGAGATGGAGTTTTCCTCACTTTTCTAGAGTACCCCAAGCTCATCACCAGACCCAAACCATCACGCCTTCCAGTTCGTCCGGAACATGTGCAGACATTATTGGAGTCAGTCCAGGTGTTATTGGACAAGGGCGCTGTCCGAGAACTACCCGTGGAAGAGGAGAGTCTGGGATTTTACAGTCAGGTCTTCCTCGTTCCCAAGAAGGACACAGATCAGCTTCGCATGATTATAGATTTGCGTCGTCTCAACGACACTTTGGCACCACCTCCACACTTCAAAATGACATCAGTTCCATCATTGCGGTCCCGCCTACAACCGGAGGACTGGCTAGCCTCCATCGACCTCCAGGACGCCTACCTTCATGTCCCCATTCATCAACGGCATCGTCGGTATCTCCGATTCATCATCGCCGGGAGACGGTTCGAGTGGCAGGTCCTACCGTTCGGCATCTCCATCGCCCCCCTGGTGTTTTACAAGAGTCACATCACCAATCATGGCCTTCTTTCACCTAAGGGGTATCAACATAGAGGCATATATCGACGACATCCTGGTTTGGGGGTCAGAGAAGTCAGTACTCAAGTCCCAGATACAGTTCGTCATTCAAGTCCTGAAGTATCTCGGGTTTATCCCACACCCAACGAAGTCGGAACTCGAGCCCGCTCAGAGACGACAGTACATCGGGGCAGTATTCGACACGCAGATGCGGATTGTCCTGCCCCCAGAAGACCGTTCGACAAAAATTCAGCTTGTCAGCCGAAGATTTTTATCATCCCCATCACAACACTTACGTCTTTGGCAAAGCCTGTTGGGATTGCTGACATCCACTCAGGATCTGACGCAGTACGGACGGCTTCAACTACGCCCGCTACAGTTTCATCTGCAGCCGTATCTGCGAGCTCCAGCTATCAACCCCCGAGTTCCAGTTCCTCGGTATCTGCATCAATTCCTGGAATGGTGGCAGTCCAGGGAGAATGTCATGTCCGGAATTCCACTCCGCTGGGCACCGCCGGACAAGAACCTATTCTCCGACGCATCACTCTCGGGCTGGGGAGCCCACCTGGGAGAATTAAAGATATCCGGCAGGTGGTCTCCACAACAGAGGACACAGCACATCAATGTACTGGAAATGGCAGCAGTGAAACTGGCACTCGTCCACTGGAGCCCTCAACTGTTCGGCAAGTCTCTCATGATCGCATCGGACAACACGACAGTAGTAAGCTACATCAACAAGTTGGGGGGGACGAAGTCCCGACTGATGTTCCAGGAGACGTGGTCTCTCTTCACCTGGGCACAGATTCATCAATGCCGGATCCGAGCACGACACGTACCCGGTCACTTGAACGTCATTGCAGACAGCCTTTCTTGTCCGGACAAGATTTTGCAGACGGAGTGGCACCTCCACACAGAGGCTTTCCGTCAGGTGGCATCAACCTGGGAACAGCCCCTAGTAGACCTGTTTGCAACAAGGGACAACACTCAGTTACCGATCTTCGTCAGTCCGATGCTCGACCCGCAAGCCTGGGCAGTCGACGCTATGTCTATCAACTGGGACAACCTGATCGCTTACGCATTTCCACCGATAGCGCTTATTCAGGCAGTTTTGAACAAGATAACAGAGCACAACAGTGTTATCCTGCTAGTGGTACCGTGGTGGCCACATCGCCCATGGTTCCCGTCATTAGTTCAGCTCCTCACCGACTCCCCTCGCCAGCTACCTCAGTGGCGCCGACTATTAGACCAACGGCACGACATTCTGCACCACGATCCACAGTGGCTCAACCTTCACGTCTGCAGATTATCAGGAGATCCCTTGCAGGCCAAGGTTTTTCAAGACCAGTTACAGAGGCGATGGCGACAGCAAACAGATCATCCACCTCTCGACTTTACCAGGCTAAATGGGCCTACTTCTGTACCTGGTGTGGGACCAGAGACATCGATCCCGACACTGCCTCTGTTCCAATGATAGCTGACTTCCTACTACACCTGCATCGAGACAAGGAATTCAAGCTAAGCACCATAGAAGGATACCGTTCTGCGTTATCACGAGTCCTAAAATTGACTTCAGGAATCGATATTGGACACGATATTAACGTTGCGGCTCTTCTCCAGTCTTTCGCCTTACAGTCCCGCCGGACAAGACAACTACTACCGAAATGGGACCTTGGAGTAGTACTCAGTGCATTTCTGCAGCCACCATTTGAACCGTTACAGTCGGCTACAATCAAGGCTCTGTCCTACAAGACAGTCTTCTTAACAGCGTTTGCTCTGGCCACTAGAGTTTCGGAACTTCACGCATTGGAACGCAGTTCCCTGGCATGGACCGCAGGTTGGAAAACCATATCCTTTCGTCCAATTCCGGAGTTCATCGCCAAGAATGAATCAACACGTCTGGGACCATGTGCTCAGAGACTATATCAGATCCCAGCACTTACAGACTTTGTGGGCCCACTGGAGAATGACAGACTCTTGTGTCCAGTGAGAGCTCTACGATGCTACTTACAGAGAACAGACTCTACTAGAGGGTCCAGACGTCTCCTGTTTCTATCTCTACAGCCGGGAGCATCTGCAGACATTACTAAAAACACAGTTGCAGCCTGGTTGAGGAAGACGATACACTGGACATATCAACTCGCCATCGATGCTCCTCCCCTGTTGTCGAAGGCGTCATCTCATGAGATTAGAGCTATTGCAACGTCCTGGCCACTCTGGAAAAATTTGTCACTGGACGATATCGTCCAAGCCTGTGCCTGGACTGTAAACTCTACCTTCGCAGACTTTTATCTTAGGGACATGTCTGTACAAACAGACAGGGTGACTACGTTAGGGCCGATAGCAGCAGCCCAACGTATAGTCCACTAGTTCCATCAAGAAAAGAGGGGGGGGCGCCGCTCAAGCAAGCAAGATCCCGACAATTCGGTAAGCATGAAAGACAGACCATGTCGGAGACGAAGGGACTTCAAGGCATCACGATGGCATCTGATTATCTAGCCAAGTATACGAGCAAAGGGTAGGAACAGAGTCCACCTCTCACCATATTACTTGTAATTCCTTGAACTCCCTACGCCTCTATACGACACGGGAATTATCTGGATATTACTAGGCATACTAGATTTTAAAATCAGAACAAGACGTGCTCCGCTCAACCCAAAAAGCAAGTCACAAGACCGGCTACCCAACCTCCTCTGTTGGGAGTCTGGCACTAGTGATAGCAGGTTGAGATTTGAGACACAAACATGAAACATTTAAAAACAATGTTGGTGTTTGTTATCAAATCAAACCTGCTATCAACGTTGATTTGTCCAACCCATCCTCCCCTCTTTGCTCGGCCTTGACACAAAACAGGTCTTGCACAGCATGGGAAAAAGAGGAAGGGCATGCGCGGAGAGCACGCCACCTAGCGGACGATCGACGAGACGATCAGGGGAGATAATTTCTTTGCAGGAGATCTCCAAAATGGAGGAATATTGGCACTAGTGATAGCAGGTTTGATTTGATAACAAACACCAACATTGTTTTTAAATGTTTCATGTTTTAATTCAATCCAAAGGCGGCAATTTTTACGTTGTGAACTAGGGGAGATAATCGGATATATCATGCTTTTCTCTCACTTCCGCGATCTAATGTTTTCGTTCGAGCCGATTTTTCTCGTCATTGCAGAGGGGCGTACGATCCAATTTTTACGATCAAGCATCGATTTTGGGACTAAAAAATCACTTCCGGCGATCGAATATTTGGATCGCTTACCGTAACAAATAATTTCTGTAATACTGAAGTAAAACACCACATAAACCCACAAACTGTCAACAGGTCTGGCACACTTCACCTCTGATACATTTCACTGTAAAATCCAAATATAATTAAACGTTAATAACGCATTCAGGTGAAGCTGGTAACGTGTTTTATTTAGTTCTTGCGTATCCTAGATATTTATAATGAAATACTGAAATAAAATTTTAAGAAGTTTTCTGTTGGTTAATGTTGAACTTGAGAAATATAATGAAGACATTAAATTTGGACATAAATTAAAAACATTGTGTGATGGAAAAGAATCTAGTCCAATGGTACAGGCCATGACATTAGAGATCATTGCGTAACCCCCAAAAAGGTTACGGGTACTGCAGGTGCGTAACCTATTGGTTAGGTTACGCCAAACTTGACTGCGTTACCCAAAGGTTACGTGAAAAGGTTACGCAGAATCGAACAAAATGCTGGATGTCATCAATGTAAGCAACCGCCAGAACCTGGGTTAAATGGACTCTGTCGCCACTTTAGTCAAGATTCCTGTTTTCGTCCTTACAACGATTAAAAAAGTTTTATAATTATAATAAAAGTGTATTTTTTATTATTGAATCATTTTGGTCCAGGCATTTAGCAATATTTCGACCATAATCTGAATATAGTTTGTGTGATGGTGAATACTGACAGGTCAGTCTTTGGAGATTCACAAATTACGAAAGTATAAAAACGAAAACTGGACTCCGCATAAGCTCCTTCTGTCATGTACGTCAATGAAAAGAGTTTTCTTTTCAAATTTTAACTTTACAACACAGCCGGTAGTTTTTATTTCAAAGTGTATCGCACTACTATCAGCGAAGAAAACCACATGGTAAATTTGTTCTCGTATTCCCGTCGTCCCGCCAACTGAAACAGAAAGCACGTGGAGTTTGTCGTGTCTATGTAGTCTCTTGCTCAAGTTCATGTTGGACTGCAGAGTTGCTCTTCACAGGTTGTACAGATTTCCTGTCAATCAGCGACCAATGGGAGCGCTTGATTTGGTGTTAGCCAATCTTCTGTTGTAAAGCACGTGTCGCAGACTGTGTGCGCCCTATGACTGTAGTCGAGACCCTGTCGTTATATCGTCGTCATCGTGATCTGTGCATGTCTCACACCTGAGTTTACTTCCGCTTTCTGTATCAAGCGTGTTATTGGCAAAACTTTGGCAATTATTTCTAGAACTGAAAATCCCCAAACATTCGAAGCCAGATTGTCGAAGGATCGGCGATGGATTTCACATCATTGAAATAATTTGCACCATTTCGAGGATTGAGTTTTCGTCAAAAATATTGAGTATTTCTTGCCCAAAACGTACACTTTTCAGTTTTTAACTGTCTGTATTCAGTTTTTGACAATGGACGTCTATGAATCCCTGGAGTACCCTCAGCGTCTTCGACCCGGGTTCTCTCTGGGTGAGTATTTAGTGTGCTGGAAGCCAAACAGTCGGCCAACTTACGGCATCATCACAGCTAATCACATGTCCACCTTATTACATGATCACCTCAACAGGTCAGCCTGTTGCCAACTCACAAGACATCTTTCAAGACCTGACACAATGGTGAGTATTGGTTTTTAGGTATACTTTGTGTCAGTTTCAGGTTTAAAGTACAGAGAGTTTGGTGCATGAGGGCAATTATGACCAACTTACGAGATCATCTCAAGAGAGGCAGCTGCTGTCAACTCACAAGTCATCTTACAAGACCTGACACATTTGTGAGTACTACTTTCAGGTTTACTAGTGTCAGCAACAAGGGACTAAAGTACAGAGAGTTGACGTAAGACGGCTTGTGGACTTAAAGAGTGGTATAAGATGGGCACCTTCAGCCCGCACAATTCACCTCGGCAATCGGCAATTGCCGAGGTATTTGCCGAAGCATTAGAGATACGCCGCGGCAAAAAAAACTGCCGAGGCGATCGCCGTCAAGCAAAATGAACAATGGGAAAAATCAACCAACGATGTCCAAATAGCGAATAAAATAGCACAGCAAAAACTCAGAACAATATCATTGTTACTGTTTATGTACTGTTTGTATAAATTCCTGTACGTCTCGTCTTGACAACAGGTTCATCGGTATTATTCACACTCGGAAACCCGTTGTTGTTGTTGTTGTTGTTTATCTGTAAATCCACTCTGTAAACACAGGCCCCAGTGTCTGGACAGTAGAATTTAAATTCAGTATAATTTAAATAATTTAATTTTTTTTAAGTCATCCTATAATACAGAGAGGAAAAGGTATTGCATGCGCCATATTGGATTTGCCCGCCAAATACGAAAAAACAAAGTATAGTTTTCACATTAAAAACTGTTTAACCCTCTCTGTACCGGTCGATTTTCACCATTTTTGTTCAGAATATATGGTGTGTTATCAGATAACGGAATATTGTATAAAAAGCCGTCTGATTCATGTTATGTTTAGTATCAAACTGAAGCTTATAAAATGAACTTTACTAACATGCCAGAATTAATCGAAAGTCCCAAAATTCAAGGTCATGTGACCAGAGGTCAGAGGTCATAAAAAGAAATAATTTTAGTGAAATTTCCAACATTCTCACCATTAGAGTGCTGTATAAGACTACAAAATAAGCTTTCATTCAGAAATGAAAAATGCTCTTGTAGTGCAAGTGTTGGCCTTTCATATGAATATATGCAATCCATGATGAAGTGCCCGGGTGGTACACCATCGAGGACTTACAACATGCCTATGTCATGCACTTTTTACCCATTTTTTACATAAAATGATCAGCTGGGGGGGGGGGGGTAAAATGTATTTTGAATTTTTACAAATGAAGCAATTATATTTCAAAAGATATGCATTAAATACGCATGCCTTGATAATATTTCATAAAAAAATTACTGAGAAAGTGGGATATGATAAGACATCTTGTAGCCTCCATAAGTCAAATGTCACAGAGGTCAACGTCCGAATGATACTCACAATAGACAGATTGACCAACTTTTGAAAGACTGGTCTCACCATTTGTGGTGTCTATTTTCCTGCATGTCATTGTGAGAATAAAAATCTATAGGGGTATTTCAAAAGAATACAAATGAAATTTATAGAAGATTCTGAAGGGAAAACAGATCAGCCTTAGATTAAATTCTCAAATTTTAACCCAACGTTTATTGATTTCAGACTAGTCTCAATTGTTTCGATAGAAACAGCACACAGGTGAATGTGAAAGTAATCAAGTCCAATGGAACCCTTTCCAGCATCTACTTCACACAGGCATTAAAATAGATTCAATTCCAAAAGAGTAGACCTGCTGAAATAATGTGTTCAAACCTTGCATGCTGTTTTTAATTTTTAATGTCACCCCCCCCCCCCTTTCACCAACATGCTTCATATTATCACTAAAAAGTACTGGAGTAATGTTCCCTCCATATATTAAAACTGTACATGTAACACAATCATTGGTGATCACTGACAATATTAATACAACACTGACAAAAAAGAAAAAAAACAGCCCAAAAAGCATTTCGAATGAAGAAGGTTTAAGTATTCAACTTTCTTCTCTTAAAGTGGGATTTAACAGGAGTTCTCACATGTGTACCTTCACTTGAATGCCAAAATTGAAAACAGTTTCTATCTTTGATAAGGCATAAAGCAACCTGACAGCTAGAACAATAAAGAAAAGTCTTTATGCTTGGGGAAGGTTCATTCCTTAAACTTGCAAGTCCATTACACACGGAACAGTCCTTCCTCTTTGTCAGGAACTCTGGAATATGCATAGACATGACAGATATGTCCGTACAGTCCAATTCTGTGGAGTCTGTGTTCAAGTCGAGGAGGTATGCAATTAAACTTTCTCGGAACTCAAGTTGACCAAATGTTGAGGGCAAATTAAAATCCTCAGGAAATAGCTTGACATAATCCATGAAAATGATATAAGAATTTACAACCATGATGTCAATACAATGGAAAAACAAAACCCGCCACCAATGATACATGGACCGTAAATAACAAGGGTACTTCAAAAGACTTTGGTTGCTTTGATCAACACCACCCATAGCATTGTTATAATCATTGACCATCACTGGTTGTTTCACCGTCTTCTTCTCCCATCCGTTACGACACAGTAATGTACGTCTGCAGGTTGTTGTGGATGAAGCTTTATGTACAGTTGAAAGAATTGTCACAGTTTTTGTATCCTTCCACTGCACCACAGCGTAATTCTCTGTTCTGTGCCATCGGAAATCTCCTCGTGTGGCAACGGAATTGAATAATTTCATGTCCTTGAAGCATTCAGGCATGGCACTACTGTTGGATTTGACTGTACCAACAGCAAAAACCTTATCTTTCAACAGTTGTTCAACCAGTCTCTTGGTGGTATAAACGTTATCAAGGAAGATATAGTAACCTTGATTACACAGCTTTCTAACCAGATCAGTCACAACTGTAAATGTTAGGCCATTTCTCCTCACTGAATCATCGTTTCCCTTTTTGCCGAGATACACAAAGAATTCCCAGGTGTATCCAGTGGCGCTACAGGCCAACACCCACAGTTTTAAACCAAACCGAACTGGCTTATCCTTCATAAACTGCCTGATCCCACTGAATCTATGTTTTGATGGCAGCATCCTTTCATCAGCGGAGATATTCCGATGAGGCTGGTATATGCCCTGTGACACCTCACGAACATGGTCTATGAGCGGTTTCACCTTAGTAAGCTTGTCACCTGAAAAAACAATCAAAGAGAATACTGCAGACAACATGCAATGGGAAATGGCATAACTGGAGTATATGTAAATTACCAGGCTGGTTATACATGTAGTAAGCCAATGCCTAAAGTTATGAGTGAAGAGCTATTCAATGGTATATATCAGGGGGCAAGCCATACAAATGCTCAACATGTTCATAATCATGTTTGGGAATAAACTGATCTTGAAGGAAAACCAAACAAATGTTGTTCTATCCGTCTCGGTTCATGAAAGAAGTCGCCCACTAGATAGTGGAAAGCACATATCAAGAGGAAAGGGGATATGCTCATTGTTTCCCGAGTGTTAAATATGCTATCATTAACAATGTTTGAATAACAAAACATTTTGTCTTGGATCAGTAAAACAGATCATAAGAATGTACAGTTGAGTACACACTTTCTCAACCATTTGCATAATCTGGTGATACATTATAAGATGGGGAAATGATAATATGCAGAAGCACATGAAATAGGTGTTTGGATTATGAACATGGAAATTCTTTAATCTAAGAATTCCCATGAATTGATCTTACTTTTGTCCACCTCAGCTGGCGGTGTGATTTGCAGAAATGCTAAAATTCCCTGAAACCTTGTTCTGCTCATGATGCCACGAACCAGACCATTGTGGTACATAGCTGATGTCGACCAGTGTCTCGAAATGGTCTGTAACTTCACCACGGAAAAATATAGTAGTATGCCTATGAACCTGAATAAATAAAGGTAAAAGAAGAGTGGATTAGAACATTACTTATTGAATCAAAAATGAACAATCCAGGTTCAAAATATATGTATGGCTCTCTTTATCATGGGTAAACTTAGTCATACATGTACATTATGCAAATATTCTATTTATTCTCGAAGTTAAAATCAACTCGCTAACATGTCTACTGTCATTGAGATCATTCTTTATTTCGATTCATTGTGTCCACTGTCATGTGCCTCATTATTCTGTCAAATGTCCTTACATCAACCTATGGGACCCATATCACTGATATTCCTCCCATCATTATTTGTGAGCTATATCTGTATTACACCATCTTACCGGGTCATTTCTTCCTGTGTCACCCTCACCCAAGTCCCTCCTTCACCAGTTCCATAGGTTCTACACTTCCCACTACTTATCATCATTTCTGCATACATATTTGTGGCAATGCACAGGGATAAAATCAGCTGGGGGGTGAGAAATATCTGGAAGAAATCTATTGGTTTACGCAGCCCCAATCGGTCTGATCTGCAAATGATATATGAGAAACTAATTATAAGAATGATCATGTACGTGTGGTACATGTATGCACTCAATAATGCACATGGTATAACTGTATTATTATCTGAAATTAATTAACTTTTACATTCAATATACTAAAAATAAATTATTTCAATTCAACACAGGCCTTGCAACGACTGAATCTGAAAACATCAAAATTTCAGAGGAGAATTGATCAATACAGGATCCATATGCACTGAATTTAAATAAATACCTTGTAAATCTTCCCAACTGAATACCAGGCGGCCTACTGGGTTTGAATGGCTCTGAAGTCGGCGATTCAGCATCTTCTTCGTTCTCGTCTTTCCAGTATAGATTTTTGGCCAAGGAATCGGTATCTGTTATGTCTGAGAATTGACTGGATTGTGCCTCTGAAGTTTGTGAACATCTGTAAATCCAAGAAAAAAACCCCACCAAATTTTAATGTCACATGAAACAGCTTTGTATATAATATAAATACATGTGTGCTGTGTTCTGTAAAGCAAACCAGTAACATACATTTCACAGCAGATGGGTTTCATATCTCCAGCCTACTACGAAACTACTACTGATTAGGTCAAGCTGAAGATTGAGTAACTGTACATGTACCTGTTTTCAGGTTCATATTCCTGGTCAGACATATCTTCTGGGTATGGTTGGCCATCCCTGCCAGAATTCGTCATTTAGAGGCTGCCTCTAAATAATATATACCATGGTATAAAATGCCAAACCTGCCATAATTCGTATTTAGAGGCTGCCTCTAATTATTTTGTACCATGGTATAAAATGCCGAGCTTGCCATAATCCCTATTTAGAGGATGCCTGTAAATCGCCAAGCCTGCCACAATTCCTATTTAGAGGATACCTCTAAATCGCCAAGCTTCAGTTACAATCATTTGAGGATGTCATTCATTTTAGCCGCAAGTCGTAAATTTTCGCCTTCTTATTACTTCCACCAATGATATGCGCTTTCACAAATTTGGTGCCATATCTCTACGCTTGTTACAAGTTTACTCATTGGTCAAATTTAATATTCTTGATATGACATCGAGTTGTTTATGACTTACGGCTAAAATGAATTAGAGGCATCCTCTAAATAGGAATTATGGCAGGCTTGGCGATTTTATACCATCGTACAAAATAATTAGAGGCAGCCTCTAAATACGAATTATGGCAGGCTCGGCATTTTATACCATGGTATATATTATTTACAGGCAGCCTCTAAATACGAATTGTGGCAGGCTTGGCGATTTACAGGCATCCTCTAAATAGGAATTATTGCAGGCTCGGCATTTTATACCATGGTACAAAATAATTAGAGGCAGCCTCTAAATACGAATTATGGCAGGCTTGGCATTTTATACCATGGTATATATTATTTAGAGGCAGCCTCTAAATGACGAATTCTGGCAGGGATGGCCAACCATATCTGGGGCTTCCTCGTCAGTCATCATCCAGTCAAGATAGTCCTCCTCATCCTCACACATGCCACCTTCATCATCCTCCAGGTCCACAAACCCTTCCAAGAAAGTATCTATAATCAAAGGGGGAAAGAGAGACATGAAAGATTGCACTTGCCCCCAAACTGCAGTATCAGTAATACTTATAGGTAAATAATTAAGGAATACATTTTATCACAGACCAGGCATGGTTACAGTAATGCTGCAAGATCAAATATATGTATTCTCACACTTCCATTTCGTATCCCAACTAAAAGAAAGAATAAAACAGCGATAAGTTTCTTTATCCTGCTTTGTATGCATGGGCAGGTGCGCGATCAGCAGATCAGGACATTCTCACCAAGTCTCGCTTAGTTTTGGTTGAATATCTCCAAAAAATTCAATACCAAGCCCAAGGACATAATTATTGACTGATTGATATTGAAATATTCCCTGTTCGAGACGTATGCATCTTTCATCTTCGAGTATATGTCATAGCTTGTAAGGACAGCTGCTGTTGTTGTTGCATATTTTTTTAAATTATGTCAGGCAGCTCGTTGAAGATGTATCCAGTTTCTCTTGATTAACGCTATATTGGAGAAATTGGAGACACAAACAGACCAGCACAGTCTCACAATCAAATGCCATATCGTCAACGAGTGCCATTTAATTCAGAAAACCAAATAATCCCGGAGAGTTCGACAAGAAAGAAAATCAAACTTATACAATTTTCCGCCATTTGTACGTCCGACGCAATCTCACGTTCGGCTATTTCCGTTTTCGCAGGTAAAATGAGTTCTGGGGCTAGATTGCGTCCGACGATGTTTGGCGCGCGACGGCAAACTAAAAGACTGGACTTGAAAAATCTCCGTTAACAATCGATCGATTGCTTTGGTTGAAATGGGACTAATTACACCATCCTACACTCATTTTAAACGTAGGATTTCAGAGATTAGTGACAAGATTTTTTTGGTAAAAATGAAGGTATATTCCTGATGTAAAACTGTTTTATTCAGATTCAACCTAGTTCCCACACTATGTCTAGACTATGTCGATCAAACACACTTTTGTCAAATACAAATGTAGTAGATGTCAACGAAAATATTAATATGTTTACAGAATATTTATTTTACTATTTTCACATATTCAGAATTAACGTAAACTGAGGATCATTTCCACAGATTGTCAACCCCAAATAGTGTCTTAACGCTAGGCGACAATACATTATTCAAAGCGAGTTATATTTATTCCGGACAACTACACAGATTTTACGAAACGGCAATTTTCAAACTCTTTTGTCGTTCGTAATTCGTCCATACGGAGTTATTTGAAAGTTATATTTCTAATTATATACACGACTAGAACGACAATAATCTGTGCTTTCCGACAATATGTACCATTATAGGATGGGTTTTCGCGAATTCAATACTTCTGCCTGCGAAGACTATATGTGCGTTAAAAACGGGGCTACCGGTACGTGAGTACCGGTACGGTACAGAGAGGGTTAAAAGTGGGACCGCCATCCCCTCCGAGCTAGCGCTAGATGATCCTTAACTCCCTCGGAGGATATCGCAACCCCAATTTACACACCTGGAAATGTGTCAGGTATACATGAATCAGTTGGGGAACTTAGGCCACTCTGAAACTGGCGAGCAAACGAATTGTGGAGCTAACGGACCAACAAGAAGAAGCGATGTGAATTGGCAGTTTTGGACATAGGTTGATTTTTAGTAGTCAGACGTCGTCAACATTTCCTACCTCTTACATACATCACCCCAATTTGTCCAAAAGTAAAGCTGGTCACTTTTATGGTATTATCAGACTTCATACTGCACAATCTAAAAGCAGAATTTACGGAGCAGGGCCAAGTTGTACTCGGTTACCAAACTAAAAGCATACACCAGAGAAATGGCGGAATTTCATAGGTGGATTAAGTCATGCAAGTAGTTAGAACGAGTTTTTTAAGTCGTTAGAAGGAGTTATCAAAGTCGTTCTAACGACATAACTAGTCGTTCTGACTTATTAAGTCGTTCTAACGACTTGATAACTCGTTTTAACGATAATTTACGTCGTTCTAACGACTTAAAAACTCGTGCTAACGACTTAATAAGGTAAAAAAGAAGGAAAAACAAACAAACAAACAAACAAACAAAAAACAATCCCATGTCACTTTTACGGCTCCTTATTATGTATTATACACCGGGTATATATGCCTAAACCCTATATACAGGATGCGGGCATATAACCGTTGTATACAGGAAACGGAAGTTATTTCCTTATTCCCTATTCCCGTTTCGATATTCTAAATCGCGCTATGTGAAAGTAGTAACCTTCATGAAAATCCATATATTTCGACAACCATTATATCTTTCATAACACAAATAAGACCATGTATTCTCCAATAGATTTTCTTCCCTGTGAATACAAATTTGAGAAGAATGCTTCAAAATGTGTGCTATTGAGTACATTTCTAAAGGGTCGTAGTAAAATCTCTGTACATTCCACAATATTTTGCTAGCCACTTTTAGAGCGGTCTACATATCTTCCTAATACATTTATTTACCTTTTTATACCCATTTTTGGGCGTTTAAAGCGGAGCTGCCATACCCTCCGAGACAGCGCTAAATGGGTATTTTCTGGATATGGTCATTTTACACCGACTGTATTTGTTGCTCCCAATCACCCAGAAATCGAATTTGCGCCACTTTTAGAGTGGTCTAGGTATCTTCTGATACATTTATCTATCTTTCTGACCCATTTTTGGGCGTTTAAAGTGGAGATCCCGTACCCTCCGAGACAGCGCTAAATGGGTATCATCTGGATATGGTCAATTTACACGAACGGTATTTGTTGCTCCCAATCACCCAGAAATCGAATTTGCGCCACTTTTAGAGTGGTCTAGATATCTTCCTAATACATTTATCTACCTTTCTGGCCCATTTTTGGGCGTTTAAAGTGGAGATGCCATACCCTCCGAGACAGCGCTAAATGGGTATTACCATGAGACTTCAGGGGTTCTTCCCTGCTCCAAAATTCCAGCTTTGCCCTGGAATACATTCAGCGCATATAGAACGTAAATATTAAAACATAAATATTAACTTAACAACAAGTGTCTTTAGTGGAATACTGAAGTCTCAATTTTATTAACTGAAACTACAAATTTTCATTGTTAGACAATTTTGTATGGCAATATCCAGCCGTTCATGTCTAAAATTTCTATTGCTACACAAAGACATCATAACTGCTAAACCCAGCAGCCCCGGTTTCGTTTATATTAACTAAAACTACAAATTTGAATAGCTATACAAGTATAATGCCATTATATTAAGCAGCCAATGAAATATAATATACGGTACCTGGCCCCATGTCATACTTGACAACCGGCCGTACCTGGCCCCATGTCATACCTGACAACCGGCCCTACCTGGCCCCATGTCATATATGACAACCGGCCCTACCTGGCCCCATGTCATATATGACAACCGGCCCTACCTGGCCCCATGTCATATATGACAACCGGCCCTACCTGGCCCTATGTCATAACTGACAACCGGCCCTACCTGGCCCCATGTCATATATGACAACCGGCCCTACCTGGCCCCATGTCATACCTGACAACCGGCCCTACCTGGCCCCATGTCATATATGACAACCGGCCCTACCTGGCCCTATGTCATAACTGACAACCGGCCCTACCTGGCCCCATGTCATATATGACAACCGGCCCTACCTGGTCCCATGTCATACCTGACAACCGGCCCTACCTGGCCCCATGTCATATATGACAACCGGCCCTACCTGGCCCTATGTCATAACTGACAACCGGCCCTACCTGGCCCCATGTCATAATTGACAACCGGCCCTAGTAACACAAAATGATCCCCCTGGGGTGCAACAGGGTGGATTTCCAGGTATAACATGCCATTTTGTCTCCTGGGGAACACAGGATGACCCGATCCCCCTGGGGTGCAGCAGGGTGGATTTAACTATTTATGTGATTTAATTGGTCTTCATGCTTACCTACATGTAAAACCATGCAATAAATGAGAGGGATGGGAGGGTGGGATTTTAAACTGGTTAAAATAACAATTTTACCAGACCCTTGTGTGAGCGTGGTTTCCCCCAGACTTGCATACGCCGAAGAGGGCGAGAAAGGGGAGACAACTCTGGCATCCGAACACATAAACCACTTCGCTCATATTAATGTAAATTTATCATTTAGTGTTAAATTTATTTACCATGAGACTTCAGGGGTTCTTCCCTGCTCCAAAATTCCAGCTTTGCCCTGGAATACATTCAGCGCATATAGAACGTAAATATTAAAACATAAATATTAACTTAACAACAAGTGTCTTTAGTGGGATACTGAAGTCTCAATTTTATTAACTGAAACTACAAATTTTCATTGTTAGACAATTTTGTATGGCAATATCCAGCCGTTCATGTCTAAAATTTCTATTGCTACACAAAGACATCATAACTGCTAAACCCAGCAGCCCCGGTTTCGTTTATATTAACTGAAACTACAAATTTGAATATATACAATTATAATGCCATTATATTAAGCAGCCAATGAAATATAATATACGGTACCTGGCCCCATGTCATACTTGACAACCGGCCGTACCTGGCCCCATGTCATACCTGACAACCGGCCGTACCTGGCCCCATGTCATTCCTGACAACCGGCCCTACCTGGCCCCATGTCATACCTGACAACCGGCCGTACCTGGCCCCATGTCATACCTGACAACCTGCCGTACCTGGCCCCATGTCATACCTGACAACCGGCCGTACCTGGCCCCATGTCATACCTGACAACCGGCCCTACCTGGCCCCATGTCATATATGACAACCGGCCCTACCTGGCCCTATGTCATAACTGACAACCGGCCCTACCTGGCCCCATGTCATAATTGACAACCGGCCCTAGTAACACAAAATGATCCCCCTGGGGTGCAACAGGGTGGATTTCCAGGTATAACATGCCATTTTGTCTCCTGGGAAACGCAGGATGACCCGATCCCCCTGGGGTGCAGTAGGGTGGATTTAACTATTTATGTGATTTAATTGGTCTTCATGCTTACCTACATGTAAAACCATGCAATAAATGGAGCTGTCTATACGGCGCCATCCCCAACCCCATTATTGCCTATCTAAGCTGGAAAAGAGAAGAGGTCATAAAAACTGCTCCAGCGCTATGCATTGAAAAATATCATACCCTATGTCTGATACCCCATCATTATAAACCCGTTATACTATGAGTGATATCAGTGTGGTGTATCACCCTGCCCCAGACTTCCAGAACGATCTGGGCCGCATGCCTGTTTACTCGTCTCCTTGCCTGCTCTATGTTGCATATATTATGCGAGATATAATCTATATTATACAATCGGGCAAAAGGGATGCCAATCTGGAGATATCTATGGACATTGACTCACGCAGATATTTATTAGGCAGATCAACCAGATCGTTAGAGCCCAGATGAATCAGCAAGATATCTGGTCGACAGTGGTGCTGCAATTCATTCTCAACTGCGGGGACCAGATCAAATACATTTCTAAAGGGTCGTAGTAAAATCTCTGTACATTCCACAATATTTTGCTAGCCACTTTTAGAGCGGTCTACATATCTTCCTAATACATTTATTTACCTTTTTATACCCATTATTGGGCGTTTAAAGCGGAGCTGCCATACCCTCCGAGACAGCGCTAAATGGGTATTTTCTGGATATGGTCATTTTACACCGACTGTATTTGTTGCTCCCAATCATCCAGAAATCGAATTTGCGCCACTTTTAGAGTGATCTATATATCTTCCTAATACATTTATCTATCTTTTTGACTCATTTTTGGGCGTTTAAAGTGGAGATGCCATACCCTCCGAGACAGCGCTAAATGGGTATTTTCTGGATATGGTCATTTTACACCGACTGTATTTGTTGCTCCCAATCACCCAGAAATCGAATTTGCGCCACTTTTAGAGTGGTTTAGATATCTTCCTAATACATTTATCTACCTTTCTGACCCATTTTTGGGCGTTTAAAGTGGAGATGCCATACCCTCCGAGACAGCGCTAAATGGGTATTATCTGGGTATGGTCAATTTACACCTACTGTGTTTGTTGCTCCCGATCACCCAGAAATCGAATTTGCGCCACTTTTAAATAGGAAGATATATAGACCACTCTAAAAGTGGCGCAAATTCGATTTCTGGGTGATCGGGAGCAACAAACACAGTAGGTGTAAATCGACCATTCCCAGATAATACCCATTTAGCGCTGTCTCGGAGGGTATGGCATCTCTACTTTAAACGCCCAAAAATGGGTCAGACAGGTAGATAAATGTATTAGGAAGATATCTAGACCACTCTAAAAGTGGCGCAAATTCGATTTCTGGTTGATCGGGAGCAACAAACACAGTAGGTGAAAATTGACCATACCCAGATAATACCCATTCAGCGCTGTCTCGGAGGGTATGGCATCTCCAACTTAAACGCCCAAAAATGGGTCAGACAGGTAGATAAATATATTAGAAAGATAGCTAGACCACTCTAAAGGTGGCGCAAATTCGATTTCTGGGTGATCTGGAGCAACAAACACAGTAGGTGTAAATTGACCATACCCAGATAATACCCATTCAGCGCTGTCTCGGAGGGTATGGTATCTCTACTTTAAACGCCCAAAAATGGGTCAGACAGGTAGATAAATGTATTAGGAAGATATCTAGACCACTCTAAAAGTGGCGCAAGTTCGATTTGTGGGTGATCTGGAGCAACAAACACAGTAGGTGTAAATTGATCATACCCAGATAATACCCATTTAGCGCTGTCTCGGAGGGTATGGCATCTCCACTCTAAACGCCCAAAAATGGATCAGACAGGTAGATAAATGTATTAGGAAGATATCTAGACCACTCTAAAAGTGGCTAGCAAAATACTGTGGAATGTACACAGATTTTACTACGGCCCTTTAGAAATGTTCTTAATAGCACACATTTTGAAGTATTGTTGTCAAATTTATATTCACAGCGAAGAAAATTTATTGGGGAAAACATGGTCCCATTCTTGTTAGGAAAATCATAATGGTTGTCGAAATATATGGATTTTCACGAAGGTTACTACTTTCACATAACGCGATTTAGAATATCGAAACGGGAATAGGGAATAAGGTAATAAGTTCAGCGACGTGTTGTATACTACATATCGGTCCCGTTTAATTTCTTTATTTTTTTAAATATGTCATTGTTAAACGATTAGTTTGCGAATGGTGTAGCTTTCGGGGCATATATGCACAATGGGTGTAGGACAAATTCTACATATATACATACAATGTATGACGTGTTATCGTGAGTTCGATTCGGACCACTGTCCATATATGTGAAAGAGAAACACTAATGGTGAATAGAGAGTATAGAGGTCAAGTAGAGGTCTGTCCTGTATAACCTCAGGGCAAAGCTATTCGGAGGGTGCATTGATCTATGACCACAATGCTAGAAGCTGAATAAAAACTAAGAGTAGCTGACAAGAGATATTAACAGTATATATCAGGAAAACACAGGTCAGTAATTCTGCGGACGGCACCAGCAAGTATAAACAGTGTGTGTTATCAGGTTAGTTTTTACGTGTTCAAATATCTTTGAAGAAATAATGGCACATTTCTTTCTTTAGACAGTGATTCTAAATAGTTTAGGGAAAATCTTTCTAACATACTCATGTAAATAGAACTGTTTTATGGTGCTTAATACATCAGATCCTCATATACATTGCTAAACACATTACTTGTGAATTGCCCAATAGCAACCTTCCAATTACAATCCTAAACCATTCGAATGTATTCGTGCTTACATTCTATATCAGTGAACGGATCATATCTCAGGACCTATATAGGGAATCTTTCAGTGATTATTGTATCAGGTTGAAAATAGACATTATGAAATACTTACCTACCAGTAATCCACTAATAACCTCAAAAATACATGCGAATACACATGTGTGGGTGGGTATAGAGTGGGTAGATTATGATTATTACCCAATAATAGCACAAGTTCACTTTACTTTAATTTAAGGTCTAACAGGCAGTAGCAAAAAAAGGACAGTTGGAACAGTAAAAATGGATTCAAATGGAAGTGTGAATGTCGAAGAAACGTTTGTCGTCCCAAGCTCAGAATACCTGGAGCTAAAGAAAAGACAAATGTTTCAGTTCCTAGACCGCCAGAATCATGGGTATTTGGAAAAAGCAGATATTCTTTCACGTGCTCAAAGAATCGCTGAAATAACCCAGGCATCTCCAGCAGAAACTCAAAAGACTGTAGAACAATGGAGAAAGGTATGTGAGCTTCTTTTCTTCGATCAAGTGGAACGAGTTTCAGAGGAGGAATTTATCCAAGCGCACAGGAATCTCGTCGCATCGGGACGTGAGGAAGAGATCGTTCAATTGGCAATAAATTCCTATAGCGTCTTCTTCGACAGACTGGACAAAAACAAAGACGGGCTCGTGTCACGTGAGGAGCTCGGGATGTATTACAAAGGAATGAGAGTGACAGACGACACGTTTGTTGAGAAGGTTTTCCGGAAGTTAGATGTGGACCAAAATGGATCTGTGGAGAGGGACGAATTTATCAAGGCTGGTGTAGAATACTGGACAAACGATGATCCGGCATCCGGTTATGAAATTCTGTACGACTTACCTAAATCTTCCGTATTCCCCCAAAACAATGCATGATGGCGGATTTTTCCTGCCGATATTAATATCAAAATTGGGAATTCGTTTTCTTTTTAGATTCTGTTGACATTTCAAAGTTCAATTGCTAATAAAAACTATGTAAAATTATGTAGTTTTTCTTCAATTTGGCGGGAAAGGCCATATCAAGGGAGCTAACTCGGAGCACCTGCGGATGGATCATTTTCCCAATTTAACAACATTCGGTGTAATTCAAAATAATTCAAAATTACTGCACTGATTGTTGAGTTGTTGCAGCAATACTTGAGATCGCGCCGTCTTAACATTTTATTTTCTTGCAAATACGCAATGAAACAATTTGTGAGATAAATAGAATGTACACCTCGTGACTAAATTTAAAATAAATTTATTGGACCGGAGTAGGAATTTTCATTTGTTCAACAAATTGAATATTACAGACTTACTTGGTGGAGATGCTCTATTTATGTCTCTCTAATTGATAGAGCTGATAGAAGACAATATTAAAAGAAACATGAGATGATTCCTTCTCAGAGAATTTCCAAGTTTCCAAATAAAAAAAAAAAAAAAAAACGCGCGGAAGTTTAGAATTGAGATGAAACTCGAGCTAAGAGAATCATACTACGCCTATACGTGTGTATGCATTGAAAAGTAGAACAACGGGATATTTTTTCCATGACCTGTAGGCAGTGGCCCGTGCACGAAACCAGAGATCATGACATTAATTGTAGACATTTGAACTAGAGTAACATAAAATTGCAAAAATATATAAGCTATATCAAGGTCAACGGAAGGCAGATTTAAGATGAAATAGGAATTGACAAAGTGCCAATCCCAAGAGTTCCCCACCTCCAATCCAAAGTCTTCTCCAAATGAAACAGAATGAAGCAGACTGTCACTGAAATAATATTCAGGCGCAAAATCCCATATTAACTTTGATCGAGGCCCCCCCCCTCGAGAAGAAAATAATATCCTAACTTCGCCTGACGGCTCGGCTGAGGTGCTTTTCCTCGTAACTTCAGCCAATTCTACCCAGAGAAGAACATAGCGGCCTCATGGCAAGAAGTTTCACTTTTTATCCGGCATTTGCTGATATCATTAAACATTTGCTGATATCTTCAAATGATTTGCTGATATCAAATGATTTGCTGATATCTGCAAATGATTTAGTGATATCTCCAAATGATTTGATGATATCAGCAATTCATTTTATGATATCAGCAAATCATTTGCAGATATCAGCAAATCGGCTAATTTTCTGATTTGATTTGATGTTATCATTAAATATGGCGGAAGGTGAAAATAGGCCTAAATATTAATGCCTGCTCACTTTCTCGTCCTGTTGCTTGAGAAATTAATTTATACCTACTGGTAAAGCCCTCTACTGACAAATTACATGTAATATTTACAACTTTAAGCATCATACAATGTAAGTCAATAAATCCCAACTATACAGTGGTTTGGGTGATGTAGAGAATATGTTTAATAGCCGCCGCTGTCGAAACACCAGTATATATCATACGTCAAACTATACTAATAAACACACAATAGAATCATCAATATAAGGGCATGGGAATGAATATACAATAGGGAGATACACTTTTCCATCGTGAGTTATCGACATGTATACACATATTCCATAGATCAGCATTTGAGTATAAAGGGGGTGAGACGGCAGGAGGATTGTAATGATTTCGGGAAAGCCGGCCAGCATGAAGCATGGTGTGTATATATAGAGGGCAATTTAATTTTATTTAATCGGTTATTCCACATGTGTTGAAAAGTTTTGCACATATGTAAGAAAGAATTCGACATATGTGTAAAACACAGTTTTTGGACATATGTTGAAAAGTATTACACATATGTTGAAAAGTTTCAGACATATGTGGAAAAGTTTTACACATGTGTAAAATAAATTAACTATTTCAAATATGTTGAAAAGTTATATACATATGTTGAAAAGGTTTATACATATGTGCAAAACTTTTCGACATAGGGATTTCATCCAACCAGGTCGACGCCTGGATCCAGGCATGCACCAAAGGGTATGGTGGGCAACGGGTTAGGGGTACACATGCTCAGCCAATTCGCCAATAAGGAAAGAAGTGAGAGACATAGGACTTGATCCTACGAAACGCCATGTACCAGAACACGGTGGGGAGGAAAGTAGAGGTGCCCATGCGCAATCGGGAGTGGGAACTTTTACCAAGAACGAGAGGGCTGGGAGACATAGTGATTTCATTGGCTGGTCTGGGGCTACCCTTTTCCAAGTCAAGAAACTAGGGAATGAGCTTGCAGTACATACGGAAGAGGAATTAAATATGGACTAAGTTTATCCTGTTCTATTTAAACTGAGCGAAGATGATCATCCTAATCAGGGACGTGGTATAATAATCCATGAAAGCAGGAGTGGAATGGAAAGACGTAAGAGAAAGAGAACGGTCTGGAAAGAGATTGAAGCCAATCCGAGAAAAGGAAATATCAAGTAGAGAAAGCAAGAATATTTATATCAAGAATATGGCGAAGATGAAATGAGGGAAATGACTATGCAGCATTATATTCCATCTATGGAAGAGAAACTTTGTCAAAAGTATTACGACCACGTCATGTTTATTCAGTTATGCAGTACACCTTAAATTGAGAACATGAGAACATAAATTGAGAACCACATCAGTATGACAATATTCTAAGATCAGCAGACACATATACATCATAAAGCAAGGATGTTGATCTGTACATCACGAAAACAATTACCTCTATATATAAACTTTACCAATTTGCATAATACTCCTTTCGTATTTACAACATTAATTCAACAAACACTCGGTTTTCTTCAAAAGTAAGGATTAATAAGGGTATGACTATATCCAAAACGAAACTTTAAAGGCAGTTAGTCCGCTGAAAGTTGCATTCAATACTAACTACTGGGAATCTATCGAACAGCCGAGAAATCGGCTATTAAAGAGATCGAAGAAAAAATGATATGATGAAGGGATCAATGTAAATTAATATTATTTTTAATCAGAAAAAGAATTAGATGTGGATAGAATTCATGCATATACTAAATCGTTCCCACTCTCTCTGATTAATTGGTACGTATTAGATGGAAAATTTTACATGTATATATCATGCATGAAACGCTATACAATCTTATTAATGTACAATGATGTCTTGAAATGGACATGTACACGTAAGTATTTGATCAATATAGCTTTTATTAAAATATACCATAAGCTGTTCTATATTGTAATTGTTTAGCATATCCATCCTATTACTACGTTAGTGTACATGTTGTAAGGAGAGAATGGTTAGACATTGCCTGTCCCGAATCCTCGCTGCTAAATATACGAGAACGATTGTCTTGGTCTTAAAATAAAGGATGGGTGAATAATGATACTGATAGTTTCTATTATCTATGGGTGCACTCCAGGGATTCTTCCATTCGGCAAGGATGGGCCCATGGATCCGCTTCAATTCGACCACCAATTGTCGTAAAATCTTCAACCCAAATCACTTATATGTATATATTTTATGAAAGAGGATGATTACACTATTATATAAAGACACAGCACTGATATGTTATAGAAAACTGAATGTCGAACATTCCCCTCCAAGCTTGTAACATTTTTCCTAGAAAACCCATTAAAAAGTCGAAAAATGGTCAAATTCGTCTCAATTTCCAGAAAAATGTGTAAGAGCGATTTCAGTTAAATTTCTTTCCCATTTCGCCAGGTCCGGTACTAATTTGAAAAGGCGAAAAAAGTGGGGGTCAACCTACACGTTTTTTGTCAGATTTTCCCTCCGCAAATGAGTCATGATTTTTAGGCACAGCCAAGGGGCATAACTGAGGCAAGACAAAATTTACTCCATAACCCCGATCACCGTGTAGACGAAACCAGTCATCGATCCGTATATGCTCGTTTGCAAAGTTAATAATGCTTAACAGGATGGTTTATGATGTAGCAGAACACGTACGGTCTATCGTATTATGAAATTATACTGGCGCCATTGTTTCGAAACCGTGGAGGACCACCTCCGTACGATAATTGGATATGACGACAACATCATGACGTCAACCAAAGTTTTTTATAATGACGACAATGGCGTTACAATAGTAAATATCGCTTTGAACGTGGATACATCCAAATAAAAAAAATATTACAATGACAAAGCTGGTTTGTCATGTCGCCGAGCCTGATTTTGAAGTTCCTGGAATTGTTGTTTGCTCAATTTATTGAAGTCTTCTCATGACACCCAAATGTCGTTTCATGTTATTGAGTAGCACATTTTGTCTCCCCTGACTGTATCGCCCACTGGCGGCAATGGTAGTAGGGAAAGAGCATCTCGGTTCAACGTGTCCTTTGACCTTTGTGACGAATGACCTTTGTGACGACATTTGACTTTGCGCACGCTCTCAATAACCATCAGAAATCCGCCGGGCCAAATGTCACTTCCGGTTAAGTGACCTAGAGTGACGTTACAAAGGTCACAGGCCACGCTCAACAAAGCTCAAGGTCTAGTTGATGTAAAAATTAGGATTTTTCCTCGAACCTTTAAAATCGGAAACATGGACTTTACGTTAAAAAAGTCCCCTTCAAATGAGGCTAGGTGGGCTCATATGAGCTATGGGTGTGTTTACAAACACGGCATGCATCTGTGAAAGCTTCAGTGTACGCCGGATGTCCGTGGAGACCAGAGCCGTTGTTTACGCATGTCACTTGTGTACGAAGTCATTTTCCACGCCATTTAATCCACGTAGACAATTGCTTTCCATACATAAAATCGTATAGAGCGAAGCCATTCTCACAGAACGGAGTCCAGATAACGCGGAAGTTCAACGTATGCGAAAAGTACGATCAACACCTACGTCACAGACCAGAGTATTAGAGCATTCCTGTGCGATGAAGGTGAGCGGCCCTACATGACGTGGAAAGACGTGCTGGGTGATGAAATTCTTAGAGGAATGGCCCATCAACTATACCCGCATAGTTTAGTGCTACAGTCAATCGCAGCCCGCCTACGAAACTACGTATACAGAATGTGGACTTCATCCCAAGGATTCCTCACGCTATCGATCTAGCGTATTTCTTCGACGCCGAGCAGATCAACGTGGCAGTCTTAGATGATCTGGTGGGTGCGACCAAGGACAATTCACACATCGCCGACTTGTCTACCAAAGGATCCCATCGTCGGAATCTGTCAGTCATTTGTTTGACACAAAATCTCTTTCCTCAAGGAAAGGCGTCCAGAGACATTGCCTTGAACTGCCGTGAAGGGCTACGATGTCATCCAACCTCCACATTTCCTCCCACACCCACCAAATATAAGACCAGATTTCCACCTTATATTCTACTATTGTGCTACAAATATAAACGACCCTGAGATCCCTCCCCCCATACGCTACATGGTAAGCCTGATTCACAGAAACTACAAACTATATACTTTGCTCCGCAAACATGAATGCCTAGTGTTTCCTATGTTATAAATGTAATGTACGTTTTCCGGATAGATTTTAGGAATTTGCAAGAGTTTTCCAACTTTTTCATGCGTCCCACTCTCCTTCAATGCACCTCCCGGATGTGTGCACTGCCCAGGCTCTATGATCCGGAAGTCACGTTGCCACCACGTGACCGGACCCACAGCCCAGAGTAGGTCAATGCTAAGTAATTTGCACTTTTCCTACTACATATTACTCTCCGGAGAGTTTGTTCGACACTCTAAAGAGGTTGTCATGTATAACGGTAAAGACAAATTTGAAGATGAACTTAACAAGTGGGTTTCCCCTTTTTCGTATACGAGGGCATATATAAACGAGTTTTCGTATACAGGAGCATATACACTTCTTACAAATCGAATTGCGATGCTTTTACGTCTTTGTCATTCACTCGACCCTACACCCACGACGCGCGCAAAGCCTGAAGCGGATCAGTCTCTGAGTCGCATTAATCTTGCACAAAAGAATGGACAACACATCCGTTGTGCTTCGACAAAATATAGTACTCCCTCACTCTCTGATACCCGATTCCCGGTTCCTCCCTCTCTTGGCTCGATACACAATTCCCATATTATTTTATTACTGTGGTAGGAAGCGAAATTTTCCCATTCTTTTTCTCTTTCCTATTCTCTTCGCGGCAATGGGAGCGGAACATGAAGTTTGCTCAAAATCCACTGCGCATTGCTCGAGTTATCCAGTACACCAACAAGCGCACCAACGAAAAAGCAATGAGATGTATAATAGTTCACGTGAGCTTCCATCTCGTATTCTTACATTTTCATAATCTGAACCCGTTGATATGTCAAGGAGAATGCCATGTCCGATTAAAGAAGATTAATGAAAAAAGTGTCTGTAACGAACATGTGTTAATGCCCACAGGAGAATTGTGCAGCGATCTGGAACAGTCAAATTCCTCATATTATACCCTAAGTCCTACATTTGACAACTAGAGGCCACTTGAGTAATTGTGCTGTGCGACATTAGAGAAGACAACTTCTGTTGTAACTAGGGTAAGTTATTTATTGCGTAAAGTTTGAATTGCATTCATATCTGAACGACTAGCCTTAATTGTGCTTACCCATCATTCATTATTGCAAACTTGTTTGTTGAGGTAGAATACGCCAGCTTGCGCCTGCGTGAGTTGTGATCGTTATTCGCATGCTACTACTACTAGTTTAATTTGAATGGCGCTTTCAATTTAATAAAATTATGCGCGCCAGGTCGTTGCATTGAGTTTGATGTACAACATATATATTGATTTAAAATATCCAACTATACGGATTTGTAATGGATTAAAAAAATATGTAGAAAAATCAAACTCCAAATGCGTTATTTAATGTCATGGTGAGGTTAGAGACATAAAAGGAAGGGAGCATGTATGGACCAACACAATTAATTTAATAATAATAAAATCCTAACGACCCTTTCTAAAAAATAAATATATATAAAACTGAACTAAAAAGGCTAATATAGCACATGCATATTTTGTTTAAACAAAAATTAAACTCATCATATAGATTTAGATTTGACAATGTGAGAAAAATCGAGATTAGATGTAATATCTATACTCATCCTGATGAAGACAGTGAATGATGACCTCGTGGTATCATCAGACACCAATGTCCAACCAGCACAAGCAAAGACATTATTTAAAATAAAACTGTTATTCGCATGCTGTTTGCAGTATGGATTTAAACACAGAGCATGTGAACGTCAATACACATTTTTCATTCTTTACGTTTTGTTATAGCTGTTAGTGTTTGGAGATTCAAGCATGTCCTTATGTTCATCTGGGGCAATTCTTGTCTATTTCGATTGTGGTTTCATGAACCAAATTATTCATTCATACCCCATGAAATAAGTGTAATAATGTTTATGTGTAAGAATATAGCTCCGCTCAGTTGCAGTCATTTGGCTTTGACAGTACTATCATAGAACATCACTACGCGTGCATGTCATTCGATCTCCCGCGAAGTAAGTGCATACCGTACGTTTGACACAGACACAGATCTGAGATTTTAGTAGTTACCGCTAATTGAAAAGTTATTTCTTTGCATTACAGACAAAGTTTTCCAATATGAAAGCGGCCTCCAGAAAGCATGACCCCAAATATCTGGAGTATAAACACCGTACTATTTTCCGATTTCTCGATCGAAACAAAAATGGCCATCTGCAAAAAGCGGACATGATCGCTAGAGCGGATTCTCTGTCGAAAATGTCCGGGGTGACACCGGAAGAGGCCGAAGAAACCCGAAAACACTGGGTGAAGTGGTGTACGACTTTGTTCTTCCCCTCGGATGAAGACACTGGAATAGACGAGGAACAATTCCTTAAAATCTACAATCGCTATTTCGAATCGGGCCGCGGGGACGAGATTAACGAGCTCACTGCTGCCACCTACCGAGTGTTATTCGACCGAATCGACAGAAATCGAGATGGCATGATAGTACGGGAAGAGTTGGGGATATATTACAAAAGTCTTGGAACCGCTGATGACAAATTTATTGAAAGAGTTTTCCGACGACTGGACGACGACGCAGATGGGCACATCACTAAAGCGGAGTTTGTAAAGGCCGGATTTGAATACTGGCGAAATGACGACCCGGATTCCGGCTATGAGATTATGTATGACATACCGAAGTAGATTTCGCAACATGAAGAGCATCGTGTATAAAATGCAGCAAATTTTATGAAAACACTACAACTCATTCCTGAAACTGTTCAACAGTACAGCAAGTCATTCTCGGAACTTTCCAACAGTACAACAACTCATTCTTGGAACTGTTTAACTGTACAAATCATTCCCTGATCTGTTTAACAATATAACTAATTCCTAGATCAGCCAACACTATACAAGAACTCATTCCTGGAACTGTCCCAACAGTAGAACAACTCATTCCTAGAATCGCCAACAATACAATAACTCATTCCTGGAAGTGTTCAACTGTACAACGACCAATTCCTGGAACTGTTCAACAGTACAACTCATTCCCGGAGCTGTTCAACAGTACAACAACTCATTCCTAGAACTGTTCAACAGTAGAGCAACTCATTCCTGGAAATGTTCAACTATACAACAACCCATTCCCTGTTCAACAGTACAATAACTAAATGAACTACTTCCTGGAACTGATCCAACAGTACGACAGCCCATTCCTGGAACTTTTCAACAGTACATCAACCCGCTACTGGAACTGTTCAACAGGACATCAACCCATTCCTGAAACTGTTCAACAGGACATCAATCCATTCCTGAAACTGTTCAACAGGATATCAACCCATTCCCTGTCGAAAATGTCCGTGGTGACACCGGAAGAGGCAAAAGAAACATGAAAACACTGGGTGAGGTGGTGTAAGGTTTTGTTCTTACCCTCGGATGAAGACACTGGAATAGACGAGGAACAATTCCTTAAAATCTACAATCATTATTTCGAATCGAGCCGCGGGAACGAGATTAACGTGCTCACTGCTGCTACCTACCGAGTGTTATTCGACCGAATCGACGGAAATTGAGATGGCATGATAGTACGGGAATAGTTGGGAATACACTACAAAAGTATTGGAACCGCCGATGACAAAATCGGAAGAGTTTTCCGACGACTGAACGCCGACGCCGATGGGCACATCGCCAAAGCGGAGTTTGTAAAGGCCGGACTTGAATACTGGCGAAATGACGACCCGGATTCCGGCTATGATATTATGTATGACATACCGAAGTAGACTTCGCAATATGAAGGGCATCGTGTATAACGATGAAATGCAGCAAATTTAATGACGTGAACACATACCTGGAACTGTTCAACAGTACAACAATTCGTTCTAGGAACTGTTCAACAGTACATCAACTCATTCATAGAACTGTTTAACAGTACATCAACTCATTTCCGGAACTTTTCAACAGTACAACAACTCATTCTTGGAACTGTTCCACAGTACAACTCATTCTCGGAACTGTTTAACAATACAACTCATTCCTACAACTGCCAACAATACAACAACTCATTCCTGGAACTGATAAGCAGTACAGCAACTCATTCCTGGAACTGTTCAACTGACAACAACTAATTCCTGGAACTGTTCAACAATACAACAACTAATTTCTCGAAATGTTCCAACAGTACAACCACTCATTCCTAGAACCGCCAACAATACAACAACTCATTCCTGAAACTGTTCAACTGCATAACAACCATTTCCTGGAACTGTTCAACGGTACAACAACTAATTTCTAAAAAAGGTTCAACAGAACAACTCTTTCCTGGAACTGTTTTACAGTACAACAACTCATTTCTGGAAATGTTCAATCATGCAACAACCCATTCCTGAAGCTGTTCAAAAGTACATCTCATTCGTGAAACTTTTCAAAAGTACAACAACTCATTCTTGGAACTGTTCAACACTATAACAACCAATTCCTGAACGATCCAGAAGAACGTTTTCATCAAAAATACTTCTTTGATGTTGAATATTGTAAATTGAACTTCTGAATCGCATATTCCATGCAATACCAAAAATCTTCAGGATTGCGAATTCACTTTAAATGACTATTGTAATTAAAATTCAGTATTTTTTCAAATAGTAGTTGTATTTAATTTTGTGATTTCAGATAAAACTAAAAAATACATTCACTCTTTAAAGTTTTAAGACATCCTGAGAATATTGTCATTAGCAGTTGTCATGTCGCCAGCTGATGTCGTAATTGCGTCATTAGGTGGCTACTCTGCATGCAGAGTCAATCGATAGTGTCGCAATTGCGACATTAGCTGGCAAATGCATGCAGAGTCGACCACCAATGACGCAATTACAAACAATTGTGTCATTAGTGGTTGTTATTGCAAGTATATGAAAGATTTAATCATACAGCATGTGGAATATATTTTTGCCTCAAATAATTACTGGTTCCCAGTTGGGACAACAATTGCTACACGGCTCCCTTCGTGGATGTCGCGAATAGTGATTTGGCGACACGAATGTAAGCTAACGCTTTACACTTCTCGTTTAAATTCATGACGTATACGTCGCTCACCCTCCTACCAAACTTTCTGCGCAATCTCAGGAACGACAAACAATGGAGAGCTGAAACTCCGTGACTTTATAGTTTATCATATTGGGGTCGTTTTGGGCCTATTTGCATAACCCACCGAGCAGAGTATCATGGGTAAATTCAAGATGGCGGCCACGTGGTGTACTAGAAAAGTGATGTTTTTGCCATATTTCTTCAACATTTCTGCTTTTCCGCGATAAAAAGTGAACGAAAACTATTTTATTTCACATCACATTAATATTTACTAATTTATCATGCAGCTTTAGTGGAGAAATTGCATAAATAAAAAAATCGGAAAATCTGACCGAAAAATCGACCAAAAAATGCCGTTTTTGAAAATAACGTCACTGTGACGTAATCAATCGGCCATCTTGGATTTTTTTTTTACATTTTCTGGTAGAGCTTGACCAAAGCGCATAGTGTGGTAAGTTTCAGCCCCCTAGCTCAAGGGGTAAGAAAAATAATTAAGGGGGGGGGGAAGCATTTCGCCTCCCCACCCCACCCCAGGCCAGGACAGGTCCCAAAAAGCCCAGGCCAGATAGGGTTAATGTTCAGTATCCCACTTTGTGTGTCAAGGTTGAGCTGATCTGATTCAGATAGGATTTACCATGTGTCTTAAAATATCTGTGATAATACCATTGTTAGACTCACATCGCCAGCGGAGCATGACTCAAATTCTTGATCATAACTTTTTCGAGAGCCCACATTCAATTATGTATGTTCCCAAGCGAATAATACAATCTGCAAATTTTACATAGCAAACATCGATCATTGCTGTGACCAGAGTGACGACTCATGCATGCTTTTCTGTCATTGAATGATAATGTCACATTAGTCACCTCAGCTTACTTTCGGCAGAACTCAGAAAACACCCTAAAATTTAGGTTAGTTAATCTCCCGGAGCAGAAGTGATACACTATATAACTTGTGTTCATATATCCTGCAAACCATGTTGCCATTTCGAATAAAAGGTCAAAAAGGATAAATATAGTGAAATAGACCCCAGAATCTCTTTTCTTTTTACATTGCTACCAGGGTGACATGGTTTGTATGAATACTAGTCAGTATCTTGAATTGAGTTTGTATTTAAACAAATCAAAGAAATGCATTTAAAAAAAAATAGGTCACGGGTCAGTTTCAGGTCAAAAATCTGAACATTGAAGATAGAGAGAATACTAATCTTGTCTCATTAATGCTCCATCGTGACATGATTTTACATGAATACTAGTCGAATTGTATCAATTTGATTGTATTTATACGAATATAAAATTTCCTTTTAAATCAATGTGATCAAAATTAGCAAGTTATGGTCCAATATTTATCGTGAAAAGGCTGAATATGAGTCATAGTACAAGCATCTGGTCGGTCATTCATAATTCAGCCGTCGAACATTAAAGAATATCCGCGTACATAATCCAAAGACCTATTCCATATTCCATATAACAGTATTAGCACCAAATTCAAAAAGACAATCATAGTATACATACACATAGGCTAGTTTCCTGCAAGAGAGAACCTGTTTTCTCGGAAATTCTACCATATGATATGAATATATGGATAAAGTTCAGAAACGTTTGATTACCGCAAACAGTAAAAGTTCAGGATAATAAAGGTATAATAAAAGCAAGAGAAATATATTTAGGGGATTGCTGCACAACTATCTATCCTAGTATAGAATAGACAAGAGCCTTGTAGCACTGGAAAGAAGAGTCCAACACTGCTGACTTATCTCCATACATATACTTGATAATAAGACCGATTCCAAATGAAGAAATAGGTCAAAAGGTCAGATTGAGGTCGAACTGTCAAAAGAAGATATGATGGATTCAAATCGGCTTTTTCATTAAGAATGCTCCAATTCGTGAGTTTACTTTTTTGGAATCTAAACCTAGGTGTTCTGACACTGTTTGTGGCTAAAAAAGTGTAGTTAGGGGAAGTAAGTGAGAAAGTCAGTTTGAATTCAAATATCAGAAAACTGGCTGTTTGTCTAAATATGCTCCCATGATGACATAACAAGTTTATTCACAGAATATAACTCACACGTATTTGAATTTGTTCTATATATCAGTTCAAACAGCATCTACCGGTATAGCTCGGATGCAGGCAGTGGTGCCAATGATGGATACATCTTTAAGTTACTTGTGTGCTACATGAGTAGTATACAAGGAGTCAATAAAGTTAATGGCGCTTCACTGCGCATGCGCAGAACCTTTGTTGACGTCACAATTGGGAGTGTGCGCATGCGTGTGGGTGGATGGTGGGTGATGGGTACAAGATGGCGGCCTGTGGGTGGATGGTGGGTGATGGGTACAAGATGGCGGCCTGTGGGTGGATGGTGGGTGATGGGTACAAGATGGCGGCCTGTGGGTGGATGATGGGTGATGGGTACAAGATGGCGGCCTGTGGGTGGATGGTGGGTGATGGGTACAAGATGGCGGCCTGTGGGTGGATGGTGGGTGATGGGTACAAGATGGCGGCCTGTGGGTGGATGGTGGGTGATGGGTACAAGATGGCGGCCTGTGGGTGGATGGTGGGTGATGGGTACAAGATGGCGGCCTGTGGGTGGATGGTGGGTGATGGGTACAAGATGGCGGCCTGTGGGTGGATGGTGGGTGATGGGTACAAGATGGCGGCCTGTGGGTGGATGGTGGGTGATGGGTACAAGATGGCGGATTGTAGAAAAACGTATAAAAGGAGTCCATTTTTTAGGGTAGGGGTGTATTCATTGCAATCTGACTTACCTGACCTGAAAGGCGGCATGCGGAAAAACCCCAGACAAACAAGTCTATACACGTCCAAAGGTCACGCCTCATTCACCCACACCCCCATATAGTCCCACGCGGAGCGAATTGGTGAAATTTTTGAAAAAGTACTGTGACAGAAATTGATGTGACGGAAATAATACTTCTATGAATAGGGCGAAAATTTATCTCAGATAATTTTTCTGTCATAATTAATTCTTGGTCGAGTATCAACTATTCAGATATTACGGAAAGTACTGTTGTTATAAGGTATTCTTTGTTATATATCAGACACGATCAGCTGATATTTGTAAACAAACGATCTATATTTAGACCCTCACGTGATCTGTTACGTCGCAGCACGCGCTCTTTGATCTTGACGTTCCGCCGCCGTACAGGAAGCTCAAATTGAGACGAAGAATTTCGTTACCATTGCCAGTAAATTGTAAGTTTATTGCGGAAAGAATTGATATTTCATAAATTCCTGCGGGAAATAGGAAGTACACATATAAAAGAATATTGTCTTGACGTAAAAAGTTGGGACATTTCATATTTACGGAGATATGGATTTTTATAACTGAGCCGGTTTTTCGTGTAAACCATCGCAGCGAAAAGGGAAACGGCTGTCATCTTCGTTTTGCTATGTCACAAAAAAGTGCTCGAATTACTTATTTCCAAATGATTTCATGACGAATCCAACTAAGGTTAGCAAGCATACATATCTTACGATATTGTCATGAACTGCCAGCACATAACACGTTCTGGTTGATGAGATCTGAATTTAAGTGTTGTAGCATGTTATTATAACCAGTCTATGATCGAGTGCCACCCCAGTGTCGAGCATTTACATCGTCCAGTTTGCACCAGCAAAAGAAAAATTACGAACGTTCATCGAACGTATGCTGAGCGGCATCGGGGCACCTTCATGTGGTCTCCCGCGGTATATGAATGACTTAGATATGAATGCATGAATTAGTTTGATATAATTTTGTTGGGTATGAACGATTTAAAGTGGAAATATTCCGTACAGGTCTGTTATATGTAACAAACGCTAACAAAAATGGCTGCTCAAGGGCAATTTCCCCGGCTTGCCCGGATAATAACTCCGTTCAAACCACAGCCCCATCTATACGTTTTGATGCAAGGGAGACAACTCGGACTAGACCAATTCCCAGGCGAAGATGATGTCCCGCTATATTTGGCCTGTATGGGGTATAGGGGTGGTCGGTTTTTTTTATGGCTTTTACTATGAGCTATGAGGTTGATCATGTAGAATACGATGGAAAAAACTATGAAAGTACCGGGTAGGCTTGTATATAGATCCATATAGATCCATATAGACCCATATACACTCATATACTGGGATATTAGTATGTATAAATCCATACGGGGTGGACATGTTGGAGTCTAGGTGGAGCACTAGTGGCCCGATTGGGTAGAGTGAGGTCTTATTTTAAAGCTCTCTAGGAAATAAATAAATAAATAAATAAATAAATAATAATAAAAAAAAATAAAAAAAATCGGCGAGTAGTAGACGAAGGGAAAATTGGAAAGTACTGATCATGCCCCAGAATACTTCATATGCATATCACGGCCTTAAGGCCTATGTAAGATGTAATCTACTTCACAGTTTAGTAGTATAAAAAGCGCAAGTCCTATTGACCTTGCCCCTTCCAAAGAAATAAAATCGGCTCTATTTTACAGGAGTATATACGCAGGTCACGTGGGTTGTCACGTCACTTCCGGGTTTTCACTAAAAACTACCTCCAAACATAGAAGAGTTCCAATTTTTTCCCTTAGACGTCCGTATGTTCATCCTCCAAACCCACAAGAGTTCCAATGTTCAACCGCCGGGGTGTTTTCCCGCTCCAAACCTAGACCAAAAACACGTACTTGGTCTGTAGGCTGATTTCATTGGCTCTCTATTTTTTACTATAGTGCTCTTGCATTCTAAACTTGATGGGTTACATTTTGGCCCCATCCTACACCACTGATTTCAGTTTGACTGAATCTCCACATTGGGCATTGATGCATTAGGAATAAAACACACAAGACAGGGTTTTTTGGTGAGATCTCATTTTTTTTTTTTTATTCAGTGAACAACAACAACGTGAGAACAACCACGTGAAAACTCAAGCCCAGAACAAGGGGCTTGTAATTAACTGAAGCCCAGAACAAGGGGCTTGTACATTGAAGCCCAGAACAAGGGGCTTGTAAACTTAAGCCCAGAACAAGGGGCTTGTAACTTAAGCCCAGAACGGGGCTTGTACTTAAGCCCAGAACGGGGCTTGTACATTGAAATGATGGGCGGCCCAGTCATAGACGAGTACATCGCGGTCCTCGGCCTGGGGGTACTCGTCAAACATATGTACGATGGTAGATAAGGGTCTTCCCCGGCATCGATGGTACAGGTAAAACAAGCAATATTGTCCGCACACGCCACTGGTCAGGCTTTGCAACGTTTGACTGTTCCAACACCACGTCTCTGTGCCTTGATCCATGAAGTCTGTTAAATCGGGATGGAGGGGTGGCAGACCGTACGGGTCAAAGTATTCCCCCTGCTGTTCTGTCAAGTACACGGCCACCCAGTGTTCACCGGGTCGATCCATCGGGTCCGTGTTGAGAACGTAAGCAGCCGGATACATACGGTCTAATGGAAACACATCTCGGGCGAACACCCCTTGAAAGACCCTACGTGTCTCTGGGTCATTCTCCAGCACGGTGGTTATCTGGTCTGTATCCATTTTAGGTGGAGAAGTCACACAGGACGTTGCGCGCCTTGTCCACTTGAATGATGTTGTCAAACTCGGCGTAGCAGATCACATTGACGGTGGTCGCCAGGGCTCGTGCAAAGTGGATTTCCAACCGTAAGTTGCCTTGCTTGGCCAGGGCCAGCTGATGGTCGTTCTCTAAGGTGGGGGTCAGATCGAAACAGAACAACGTGTATCCGTTCGCGTAGTCCTCCTGACTGATCATATTCCCTTCGTCCTGGTTTATTTGACCGGTGGCTGTAAACAGGCTCTGATAGGCTCGAATGAAATTCCTCCGCCCAAAGTTCGGTGTTAAGGCCGTGGCTGGCACCTGTTGTCCATCCACATGCAGGGCCACAAAATTGATGCCGAAATGTTGAAAGTCAAACGGATTCTCTGGGTAGGCTCCGCTGAAACTGGTATTTTCCACACAGGCCAGGATCAATCGCTTGGGTAGTTCCCCCAGGAACAGGTTTTCTTTGTTGGCGCCCATATTTCCAGCAGGCACAGAGAACACTTTGGTTTGTACACGTCGGATAGGGTACTGGGCTGGTTTTGTTTCCAAGGCTTTCATGTGTCCCAATTGAACGGCTGGATTCGGTTTCACTTTTCGGACATACAGGACTGCGTCTTGGATGACAATCTTATAGTCCGCTGCATGCCCCTCTACGTTAGTGGCCATCAAGGCGAAGGTCGGAGGCGCCCGTATCAGTCTGATTTTGATGGGGATCTTGTTCAAGAGGTACCGGTCTTGCATGAACATGCCTGCATGCAGTCGATCCATCATATCCACCGAGGCACTGTTCGCAGTGAAAGCCTTCCGTTTGTTATATCCCCCATTGTCCGCCGTGTCCATGTGCTCGGGCGTGTCCCTGTAGAATAAAGCGGTTGTCAGCTGAGATTTTTTAGCCTCTCGGCCATACGACAACACTGTCTCGATGTAGGCTCGATAGGGGTACGTGTTGGTGGAGTCACTGATGAGTTTGTCGCTGAGAAAAATATCCACCTGCTGAAACATCGAGTGCAGCCAGAGATTCGTCGGGCCCACCGTTGCTTGGTCAGCGATTCTGGTGCCAGCTCCATTGACCACCTTGGCTTTCACATACAAGTAGGTATGGGCTAAATCCACATAGGCCGTATCCGCATTACTGATGGTGAACTCGATGGGCCCGGTTTCGTTGATGCTGGAGAGCGGGAGATGCTCCACCCATAATCCTTGTTCGACACTGGTTTGTGTGGGCGGCACGGTCCACAAATCAAATTCACTGTTGGTGGAGGGGCAGGACTCGGCGTGGATTAAGGACATGTTTTAAGAAAAGATATCCTTTGTCTTCTTCGATGTGCGTCGTCGCTGGGTCGGTCGTCGACTGGTGCGTGGTCTCGGTGGGGCAGCTCTTTTATTCCCAACGGTGCGTTGTGCTTTGGCCACCAAGACGCCTTCCGCTTCTTTGGCCCGCCGTTTCAAGGATTCTTTGGGTGCCGTACCCCCCAACACATCACCTGCCACTTGCAGTCCACTGCGTACCGCTTGTTTGCCGATTGCTTTCACCCCACGCGTCACCAAGGGCAGGAACGTTTTCACAATGCTGCCGAGTATGTTCCCCAGACCATGTCCTCGTTGCATGCATGCACCGCTAAATACCGGAAAGCCACCCCCGGCCTGTTGGGCATAATAGTCGGCATAGCTGCGTGCATCGCACTCGTAAGGTACTTTCATTATGCAAAGTGGGGAGCACGTGCTTGTCGAAAATGAAGTGTCAGCACCACTTTTCCTCGTTCGAATGCCACCGGTCGTCCCGCGTCATCTCTTATATCCACCGTGATCGTGTTGATGTCAGTTTGTCGTACGGGCAAGTAGAGCATGTGGGTGAAACTGTGGGTGACTTGACCTCCATACGTCTTTTTAATAGGGACCACCCGTAACAGAGATGTGTTGATATCGCCCACGATGTGGTTGCCCACCACGTCCGAGTAGACGTAGAGTCCGTACATACCCGACTTCATATCCATCGGCATCTCGCCATGGTGTTCGGTGGGACCAGCGAACGTCTTTAGATCGACACACAGCATTTGCTGTAGGATAGCACTCAATACGACACTCGCCTTGCCGGAGACGATAAGCTGTGCCTTGTCGTTGTGTGCGTTGTAATCGAAGTCCACGTGATTCTTGAAGGGATAGGCTTTTGATGGGTCTTGAAGTATTCGTCACCCCCCGTAGCGCCTTATAATGCATCAGTCTTGACAGCCCACCCATGAACTCTTTGGGGGTATCGTATTGGCCTTCGGGCAGGGTGAGTCGGGTGTTTTGCCTTCGTAGGTCACCTCGTACCACACTTCATTGGCTCGCACGTTGTACCACGAGTAAGGGTATTGGATATCCACGAGGCCGCATTCCCACCGGCCAGGTAAATGTAACGGTTGCGGTAACTGGGTGACGTACTTGTCAGGTGTTGCCACGGTACTTGCCACGGTGTTGTCAGGAAACACATCCAGCGAACTGTTACTGGGTAGGGTCAGGTAAAACATGGCGACTGAGCTGTCCTGCTGCTGCTGTTGGTTTTAATAGGTGTTCCAGGCCTTGGGTTGTTGTGTCCGGCGTCGTGTTCGTCGAGTTGACTTGCTACGTGTCACGGCTCTGGAGATGTGGGGTGTCCTGATCGAGGGTGGTTTTTTAAAGGTCTGAAAAGAAGGTGCCCGTTGTGATGGTGGTGGAGTTTTGGGGGGTGACTCCGGTTCCCAGTCGGCTTCCCAAGAAGGTTGTGGTGAGAGTCGTGGTGCACGAGTCGGTGATTGCATAAAGGCCCAGCGGTGGGGGTTCCCCACCAATTCCTGTGGTACATGCATGTCTTTCAAGCCTTGAGCGAAGACCTCCCATCCTCGAGGATCCGTGTGCGACCTGCGTTGACGCATCAGATCATTCACTAAATCCGTCATGTGGGTCCCGGGACCACCTGATTCTGTACCAGGAGTTCGCCTTTATCATTCCAAGTCATGTTAGGATTCTGTTTCATCCGTTGTAATACCAGGCCAGCTTGTTTCTTGAACGATGCAGGTACACTCTTGAGCACTTCGTCTTCCACCCACTGTGGGGCTGTGGGTGGTACCCCACCCGGCTGTTGGAGCGGTGGTGGTGGGGTAGAGAGGGTTTTGTATTGGTCCATGAACGTCATGTACCGTTGAAGCGTCTCATTGTACCGTTGTACTTTCTCACTGTCGCTTAACCCCGGTCTCTGTAAGATCTGTTGCATTTCTCCATCGAGGCTGTTTATGGTCTTCACCGTAGGTGGGACAGGGTAGGGTGATTGGAGGTTTTGCAGGAACCGTGGTTCGACGAGGACCATTTTTTCGTGTGGTTCATTGTCGGCCGAAGAGTCCACCCAATACTGGACCCAACACGGAAGCGGCCAACGGTGCTAAGATGGCCCCGAGAAAGCCGCCTTTCTGTAACACCTTTTTCTTTTGTGTTTGAGGGACCCGCTTGTGGACTAGGGTTCGGAGACCTGTCTTATGCTTGGCCAACTTGGTCTTCTGAGCCGGAGTCAGTGGTACGTTGCCTTTTAACAGGTTGTACCCGATCTCGCACAGACAGCGTACAAGGTCAGGGTCCGCACCGCGTACAATGGTTCGGACTAACTCGGGTGGGGCCGTCTTCAATACACGGAGCGTGGGAGCGTGCTTCCGTACTCGCGCAGACATCCTGTACAACTAATGCTAGAACCCACAACTCTGCCCTTTTTATCCACCTAACAGACAAAGTCAACCCTGCTGTGGTATTCATTCTTTTTATTATTCCCCATCATCAAACACACAGACCCCAGCTGGGGGCGCCACTGTGGATGTGTTTACATTATTTTTGCATGTACACGTGGTGGGTCTCTCCGGGAAAGATGCCGGTCCGTAGTCGAAGGTGGTCGGGGGTGGCTTGCTTGAGGTCGAAGAGCATATACCCGTGCTGAGGGGTTGTGGCATCTTTGAAGGCTTCCAACGCAAACGGTGTGCGGCCGGGATACATCTGTCTCGCCAGGTGCAGCAGTTGAGTGGTATCTCTCGGGTTTTTGAAGACCACCAGGTAGTGGGCATTTAAGCTGATATTCCGATGTTCTTTGTTTTTACTGAACAGATTCTGCACAATGTAGATGATGCTGAGCCGTCGATGATGGCTGCCTTTGGTAAAGAGTTGGGTGACCCGTGCATCCGTCTCCGCCATGACATCATCCAGAACCACCAAGGTGTCGGGTTCCAAATCGGCCAGGTTGGGTAGGCCTTCCACGAACGTGATGTGGGGCATTGCTGCATACGCTTCCTGCCATTCTCCGTAACACCACACGACTCTGGCAATGGGTGGAGTGATCATGCTGTCGGCGTGTTGAAGGAGCTTCCTGACGAAGTGCGTTTTGCCGGAGCCCGTCGGTCCTGCGATGACGCAAGTGAAGGGATGCTGCCACCCAGGGTCCATGGTTCGAGGTGTATCCGTTGTCGTGGTAACCCGCTCTTGTAAATTTCGTACAAGTGAACTGGAGTGGTGGCGGGTACAACGTCGGTCGTCGCTGTCTGTTCACTGTCAGGGATGATGATGGTGGTGATGGGTACAACGTGGGTGGTCGGTTCACTGTGAGGGATGAAATCCGGTGGGTGTTCAGACGTAGTGGGCGTACTTGGTGTAGGTGTAGAGCTCGACGTGGCTTGTACGCGGGGTGTGGTGGTGGTGGTACTGGGCTCGATACGACTGGTGCTCTCTGTAGACCGGTTTCGCTGGTGCCTGGTGTTCTCAGTTGGTTAAGTAACGTGCTGACATAGGCTACGTCGTAAAACACACCTCCGTACAACACACTCAGCAGGGTTAGCAATAGCACCCCAAAGACCACTTGCGCTTTGCGCGTTTTGCGAGACGCTGTCTTCAGAGGCAGCTGCTGTTGGTCCATAGCACTGTGGTCGGACGTGGAATGAAGGAGGACGGCAGTGGTGTCTGGTTTTATAGTCGTTTCACCTGGTTGGCCGCGACCCAGGAATTGAAGGAACTGGGCCAACCTTGCCATTTCACGAAATGAAACAGTTTGCTACGTCGACGTTCCGTTTTCAAAATCTGCTCCACCGTGTAGTAGTCTTGCTGTGTTTTTACAACAGGCTGTAATTCCGTGTCGTAAAACGTCCCCAGCAACGTTTCCCCTTGGAGATCTTCCAGTTCATAGACTCGCCGCTGTCGGGGTAGGCGCCGTTTAATCAGGAAGTGCTCATCGCTCCAGTTGGGCAAGTAACTTTTCTCGAACTTGCCCTTGACTTTACTGATCCGTACAGGGTCCCCGACCTTGTACACCGCCTTCGTCGTTCGCTGCGATGGCCTGGGGTACAAGACACGCCGGACTTGGGCTTCATTGCGTTGGGTCACGGTAATGGGGGCTCTCTCTATACTTCGATGATAGGCTCGATTGTAACCCCTCACCAGTTTCGGGAGAACATCGATGTACCGCCTTGTATTCTTATAGGTGAAATATTTATACATGCGGCCTTTGAATGTCCTGTTGAACCTCTCCACCACGGAAGCCTTGGTCTCGTTGTACGTATGGAAGAAAAACACCTTCTGTTTCTTGAGAAAGGCTTGGAACGGTCTGTTGAGGAATTCCGTGCCTTCGTCGGTTTGCAAATACAAAGGTTTGCGCCCGGTCTTGAAGATGTCTTTGAACGCCGCTATGAGATTTGCCCCCGTTTTCGTCCGGATGGGTACCACCCACGCATACTTGGATAGGATATCGATGCACGTCAAGATATACCGATTCTCATCGTTGTGTTTGGCAAAGGCGCTCATATCCACCAAATCCGCTTGCCACTGGGCATCTATTCCTCCCACGATGACCCGGTTCCGTAGAAAATGGCGACGGACAGATCGATGTAAGGTATAGGTGTCTTGTCTTCTTAACCAATCTCGGACTTGGGCACGTTGTACCCCCTGGGGTTTGGCCGCTCGATAGAGAGCCGACAATGCACTATAGGCCGCCGGACTGTCGGGACTGTAGTATAAGTTATCCAACACCTTCTCCCAGCGCTTCATGGTGACAAAATGATGATGGACCCTGGCTCTATCGTTTATTTATAACGGGTATATCTTGGGCCGGAGTTTCTTTCTGATTTTCTTCGTGGACTTCCACAGTGGCCATGGTAAATGACCAGTCCAACTCGTCTGATGACCGCTTGATAAGCACTTCATCCACATCCACCACGGCATCTTCCAATGCAGACCATAGATCAGGGTGAAGGGTAAAATGCACTGTACCTCCATCTAGCCGAGCCAATTGAGCAAAGAAAGGGCCGCGTCGGATGTACACATCGTGACACAAGTGGATGAGGTCGCCGTCCAGTTCACCAGACAACACCCGTTTGAATTTGGTCCAGCCCTCCCGGGACAGACGAATGTGAGCCGGGCACGGTTGTGTAGGGTCCGTGTCTCCCCACCTCCTCCATGATATCGACCTTATCCGCATACACGTGCAGGAAAACCTCGGGGGTCAAGCTGAAATACGCCAGTACTATATGCTCCGTCATGGTCAGTACGTGAATGGTACCAGATTTCACTGTCTCTCGTATTTATAGGGAGAACCCCGTGAGATCAAAGGATCAGGTGGTCATGTCATTGGGCTGACTGAGTCTAGCCGGGTAATCAATGGCATCGTCGTCGGGTTCATGTAGTTGTTCATGGGGTTCAGCCAGCGCGTCCTCAATAGCACGAGCCCACCCCAACTGGTGTGATGATCGCTCGTCCGGTGTAAACAGCTGGTCCACAATAGGCACCACTTTCTCCAAGGCTGACCACAGATCGGGGTCTAGGGTGAAGCCTCGCGTAGCATCTGGGTAGCGGCCCAGGCGTAGGAAGAGGGAGGTACGGTATACGTAGATGGCATTGTCTATGTGGATGAGGTTTCCGTCGAGCTCGCCGCTCAACACCCGTTTAAATTTGGTCCAGCCGTCACGAGGTAGTGTGACCGTATTCGATACGGTCTCAGCGGGCGCCCAGCAAATAGCTCCACGGTCTTCCACCAGGGTGACTTTATCTTCATAGACGTGTAACCCCACCCGGGGTGTAAGGGGCAGGATGGCTCGTAGGACGGGTGACATGCTTGGTCCAAATGTCGAACGGTGAATGACACACACTCTGTCTGACCCTCGTATTTATAGTGTCAATACCACAGCGCCAGGGTCAATAGGGCACAGACTAGTATGAGGCCAACCAGCCGGCGCTGGTTCCGGCGTGAGCGCTCCTGGTCCATAGCGCGAGCATCAAGGATGGCTGTCATAGTCCAGTAGTGGTGAGTGATGGCACGCCTCTCCATCGAGTGCACTCTGTGGAGGACCGCTTCTGTGAACTCGTTCAGGATCTGGCGTCGTCCCTCGTTGTCGTCGCCATCTGCAAACATGGACCGGACCACTGCTCGGTAACCCGTGAATGAATTCACCACGGTGGCATACTGTAAAATGCGAGTCGCATGGGGCTGGATCTCCGCCATGGCTCTGTAGAAATGAAGGTGTGGGATCCAGAGGGACGTGTTTTATAGACCAGATGTAGCTCTACGGGTGTAGTCCGTGATACGCACTATTCTGATGGGTTGTCCAAAAAAGGGAGCAACAACAACAACAACAACAACAACCCAGATAACAGATCAATCCTTTTATTATGCGTGAACAACATAGAAATGCATGTACTGACCTGTCTGTGGGAGGTTTCCCACAATGGCGTTCACCTTCGCGTCTTTTCGTGTACGTCCGTGTCTTTTCGTTAAAGTCCGTGTATCTTCGGTAAAGTCCGTGTCTTTTCGGTAAAGTCCGTGTCTTTTCGGATCGGTGACGTCCGTGTCTATCGTCCGGGCACTTCGCGTCTGCGCCTGCATTGGGTATGTATAAGGGTCTTCATACGCGCGCGCAATGCGGCTCAGTGGTACACCAGTACACCAGTCTCGATCCTCGACATGGGGATATGTCAACCCCACCCCAGCCCATTAAATGAAGTGGGTTTGGAGGATGAACATACGGACGTCTAAGGGAAAAAATTGGAACTCTTCTATGTTTGGAGGTAGTTTTTAGTGAAAACCCGGAAGTGACGTGACAACCCACGTGACCTGCGTATATACTCCTGTAAAACAGAGCCGATTTTATTTCTTTGGAAGGGGCAAGGTCAATAGGACTTGCGCTTTTTATACTACTAAACTGTGAAGTAGATTACATCTTACATAGGCCTTAAGGCCGTGATATGCATATGAAGTATTCTGGGGCATGGTCAGTACTTTCCAATTTTCCCTTCGTCTACTACTCGCCGATTTTTTTGATTTTTTTATTATTATTTATTTATTTATTTATTTATTTATTTATTTATTTCCTAGAGAGCTTTAAAATAAGAACTCACTCTACCCAATCGGGCCACTAGTGCTCCACCTAGACTCCAACATGTCCACCCCGTATGGATTTATACATACTAATATCCCAGTATATGAGTGTATATGGGTCTATATGGATCTATATACAAGCCTACGCGGTACTTTCAAATTTTTTCCCATCGTATTCTACATGATCAACCTCATAGCTCATAGTAAAAGCCATAAAAAAACCCGACCACCCCTATACCCCATACAGGCCAAATATAGCGGGACATCATCTTCGCCTGGGAATTGGTCTAGTCCGAGTTGTCTCCCTTGCATCAAAGCGTATAGATGGGGCTGTGGTTTGAACGGAGTTATTATCCGGGCAAGCCGGGGAAATTGACCTTGAGCAGCCATTTTTGTTAGCGTTTGTTACATATAACAGACCTGTACGGAATATTTCCACTTTAAATCGTTCATACCCAACAAAATTATATCAAACTAATTCATGCATTCATATCTAAGTCATTCATATACCGCGGGAGACCACATGAAGGTGCCCCGATGCCGCTCGGCATACGTTCGATGAACGTTCGTAATTTTTCTTTTGCTGGTGCAAACTGGACGATGTAAATGCTCGACACTGGGGTGGCACTCGATCATAGACTGGTTATAATAACATGCTACAACACTTAAATTCAGATCTCATCAACCAGAACGTGTTATGTGCTGGCAGTTCATGACAATATCGTAAGATATGTATGCTTGCTAACCTTAGTTGGATTCGTCATGAAATCATTTGGAAATAAGTAATTCGAGCACTTTTTTGTGACATAGCAAAACGAAGATGACAGCCGTTTCCCTTTTCGCTGCGATGGTTTACACGAAAAACCGGCTCAGTTATAAAAATCCATATCTCCGTAAATATGGAATGTCCCAACTTTTTACGTCAAGACAATATTCTTTTATATGTGTACTTCCTATTTCCCGCAGGAATTTATGAAATATCAATTCTTTCCGCAATAAACTTACAATTTACTGGCAATGGTAACGAAATTCTTCGTCTCAATTTGAGCTTCCTGTACGGCGGCGGAACGTCAAGATCAAAGAGCGCGTGCTGCGACGTAACAGATCACGTGAGGGTCTAAATATAGATCGTTTGTTTACAAATATCAGCTGATCGTGTCTGATATATAACAAAGAATACCTTATAACAACAGTACTTTCCGTAATATCTGAATAGTTGATACTCGACCAAGAATTAATTATGACAGAAAAATTATCTGAGATAAAATGGCATCATCCACACGCCGCCATCTTAAACCCACCTCCCACCATCCACACGCCGCCATCTTAAACCCACCTCCCACCATCCACACGCCGCCATCTTAAACCCACCTCCCACCATCCACACGCCGCCATCTTAAACCCACCTCCCACCATCCACACGCCGCCATCTTAAACCCACCTCCCACCATCCACACGCCGCCATCTTAAACCCACCTCCCACCATCCACACGCCGCCATCTTAAACCCACCTCCCACCATCCACACGCCGCCATCTTAAACCCACCTCTTAAACCCACCTCCCACCATCCACACGCCGCCATCTTAAACCCACCTCCCACCATCCACACGCCGCCATCTTAAACCCACCTCCCACCATCCACACGCCGCCATCTTAAACCCACCTCCCACCATCCACACGCCGCCATCTTAAACCCACCTCCCACCATCCACACGCCGCCATCTTAAACCCACCTCCCACCATCCACACGCCGCCATCTTAAACCCACCTCCCACCATCCACACGCCGCCATCTTAAACCCACCTCCCACCATCCACACGCCGCCATCTTAAACCCACCTCCCACCATCCACACGCCGCCATCTTAAACCCACCTCCCACCATCCACACGCCGCCATCTTAAACCCACCTCCCACCATCCACCATACACCACACGCATGCGCACATCGCCACTTCTGACGTCACAACAGGTTCTGCGCATGCGCAGTGAAGCGCTGTTACCTCAATTGACCCTTTGTATACTACTAATAACTCCATTTGAAAACATTTTATACAAGTTTGAATATTCGTTCGGTATATAGGGATAGTTTCTCATCCCTAGGTAAAGTTGAGACATGGGATACTGGAGGAATGGAAAGTATGTAGGAAAACCAGGTGGGGAAACTGGACCAGATGTGTGAACACCGTCAGGAGTACACATAGAGCTAGAATGTTGTGTGACTGCATTTGAGGTGTATCCTCCAGGTGTTGTAGAACCAGTTGCGACATTGCCTCCAGCTGGAAGAGAACCAAATGGAGTGGAACCAACTGTGGCGTGGCCTCCAGGCAGTGTAGAATCAGCTGTGGTATAGCCTCCGTGTGGTGTAGGGCCAGTTGTGATGTGGCTCCCACTTGGTGTGGGTCCAGTTGTGGTGTAACTCCCAGGTGGCATGGAACCAGTTGTAGAGTAGCCTCCAGGTGGTATGGAACCAGTTGTGTGGTAGCCCTCAGATTGTGGGACTCATCAAGAAGTTCCTTCAGAGACTGTTCCTGTTTTTCCAGGTCTTTGGATCTTCCAGTTTCCTTGTCAAGAGCAGATGTTAAACACTGGAGTTCTGCAAATCCCATCTGACGATCGACTTCATAATCCTCCACACGCCCCATTAACTCTTCTAGTTCCAATATCAGCTTCGATTTCTCTTGCTGTGTAGCAGCCACTTTCCCTGCCAGCTCACTCATTTGTATCGTAGCACTCATTAGTTCTGTCCATGTCGTCTCAAACAACATCTCCAATTGTACCATACTTTTCCTGGCCACCTCTGCTGTGTGTTTCAATGTCTCATATTCCCGAGTGGTTATTACAAGATTTCCCTTGGCTTTTAACTTCTCCAAACAAGTACACATGCACTCAGATACGTCAGGATCAAATTTGTTCTCTGCATTCAATGACTGGAGAGTATCAGTATCCATATTAATGTCTGGTGTATCAGAAGTTGATGGCTTGTAACGATACATAGCTACTGGAAGAGACATAACAAATGGATTGGGTTTAGGATCTCCTACAACAGAATAGTCTCCGGAGCCGGAATCTGCGGGGATGTTCTCTGTTGGTTCAGCAGACATATGTGTACCTACTGAAGTGGGCAGCCCTGCATTCCCTTTCCATATCAGAGTGGGTGGCTTTAAGACCAGCTTACTACTTTTGGGAACAGATGGCATTGCCCAGTTACAAGCTGGTACTGGGTTATTACGAACATGAGTACATGAGCCTGGGTTATACGAGGACTGGCTCGCAGATGACTCTCCGGATTTGGGACATTTGTCAGGAGTACAATCAATGTGATACAATGGTAGGTCAGCAGCAGGGTGGATCACTGGGAAAACACTCGTTTCACGCCATTGAGAGCTAGCAGAAGAAAACAGCAAATTGTCAGGAGTTGTAGCCCTGGGTTTTGTTGCTCTTGTTGAAGACTGTACCATCAGATGATTTGGGGACGGTCTCTGTGAGGATTCATCTATTGGAACTGTGGAGCTCTGAGGTGAACCATCATTCAGACTTTGGGATGGTGGGTTATCAGGTGGTGATGTAAATATCCCTATTACTGGAGCTGTAACTTTATTGGGCACACACTGTAGTGTAGGCTGTGGTTTAAGTGATGGAGATGTAGTGTGTGATGTTGAGGGTCTTTTATCCAGATTGATGGGTACTTGTACAGCAGGTGGAGTTGAAGATTGAGGTGATGACTTCTCAGATACTGTGGGTCTCCGAGGTAGATCTGTCTGTGACTTTGAGACGCTGGAAAGAGGCTCAGTTCCTGGTGTTATGGATATGGCAGGTGGGACTGTATTTTCAGTTGAGAATGGTGGGGGTGATTCCTCTTTCAAAGTCGTAGATTTCAGTGGTGGACCGGTCTGTGGTTTATGAGCACCAGATGGGAGCTTGGGTTCTAGTGTGGTACAAATGGCAAGAGGTGTTACAGACTTGGTGGATGAGTCCTCCACGTCAAATTCTTGAAGATCTAGATATCCGGAGGCAGGCTGGGATTGTTGCTCATCGGATTTCTCAGGTAGTTTGGCATGTTTTTGTTGTGGTAAAGCTCTCAGCTGGAAATCGTTTCCTGTGTGTGTTGATATGATGGATGGTGGACATGTTTTCAGTGGTGCTGGCTCCCCTGGTATTGTCTGGGTGGGAAGAGGTAATGGCTTTGAAAGAGCATCTGTAACTCTGTGTACTGGTAGGCTTTCTGACACCATTTCAGATATTACTCCTTTGCCATGTTTGATGGCTGGCCCTTTACTTGGAAGTACATCATGGTCATCAGCTTTCTCTTCCTTCCCTGTTGACCGGACCTGTTTTTTGGGGCTGGTTTTCCTGCAGAGTAGGCTCTTCCGTAACACTGGTTTTCTGCTCACTGGTTGTTGTGAAGTATTAATACCATGATCCTTTGTAACCTTCTTGGTCTGGCATGTTTGGAGAGCAGTCCCTTTGTATGTTGCTGGTGGCTTCAAACCAGATGTTCTTGTGGACTTGAGGTTGTGGGGCAAAGGAATTTTACATCGACTGACAGGAATGGGAATGCTGGTATGTGTTCTGTTAATGACATCATGAAGGGGAGGACGATCTGTCACACATTCATCCTGTGCTTCTTTTTCTGGAAGAGCTTGGTCATTTTCTTTTCCTGCAGAATCCATCGCGATCAGTATCTATCTTGTAACCTGATCAGCTGCCGGTTATCATTGAAGTAAATTTGTAAAATTATTTGGTTTTGAAAATGGCGCGCCTTCAACCGTATTCTCGAAAGATTCATACGTACACCCCGAGTGACGTTTTGCTACTCGGGGTATATAAAAAACAACTCCCGTGCTATTGCATTCTCAAAGAGAGCCGTGTCTACCCGCGGGAGACCAAAGCGACTCTCATGTAAACTGGTGACATTTTTGAATCTCCAATCTCAAAGCGAGGCAGCATGACATCATTCTCAAAGCGAGCCGTGTCTACCCGCGAACTACTTCCTGTATTAGATAACTCGCTTTCACGGCCAAGTATACATACCGACAATAATTTGTTCGCGATTGATATGCTCCGAAACGGAAAGAGTCATTTCCCAATTATATAGCCCACGTTATGTTTAGCAATTCGCTTCTAACTCGGCGGAGTCAGCAGGTCAGTGACAAGCCAGATAATCATACGCCGCCTACTCACCCCCCAAATTTTGGGGGGATGGCTCCCATTTACGCGTGAGACTCTTTCTCGCAGTAGGGAGTCTCGCGAGACGAGAATGGTGCTATTGGAAACGACGCTCTCGCTTCGAAAGTTTAGCTGACCATATCTCAATATTTATGGAATAACTTTCGCTCACTCGGCAAAATTTAATGGAATAAAGTCATACTGCATTATTTCACTGAAGTTTCCGACACATAACTCATCAAAAGGTGTCATTTCTTCCAAAAATAAAAGACGATTTCCGAACGAAAGCAGATCAAAATGGATTGTTGTGGCGCGCCTTTCTCACAGTGCAGTAGCAAAATGCGGACCGTTTCGTAACCGAAATGGCCCGTTGAATTTGTACGTTGCACCGTTGGTTATAAATGATATACCCTTTTCATCATTTTCACTACAAGATAAAAAGGCTTGAGGGGTAATAAATTCGTTATTCAGGTTTTCCCCCGGGTGTATGGAAAGTTACGCCCCTCCCTGAAACTCATACACCCTTCGGCTGACGCCTCAGGGTGTATGAGTTTCAGGGAGGGTCGTAACTTTCCATACACCCGGGGGAAAACCTGAATTTCCCCCGGGTGTATGGAAAGTTACGTCCCTCCTTGAAACTCATACACCCTTCGGCTGACGCCTCAGGGTGTATGAGTTTCAGGGAGGGTCGTAACTTTCCATACACCCGGGGGAAAACCTGAATAACTAATAATATCAGGTGGACTAGGTTTAGATAGGAGACTCCTGATTTTGGCATGTTTCATATCCAGTTCGAGTTCGTAATTTGATTCGCCGAGTAGCAAGAGTTCGCGAGTAGCAATTGAAATACATATTGACCGGTACTAAAAGCAGATATATCGTGAAATTTTTGACGTGTATGAACCCTAAAACATCGGTAAAGCCAACGAAACAATGCTCATATGTAGATTAGATATTGACTTGACGGAAATATGTTTCAGATGGCGTTCATCTTGAAATCCATGATGCTATGTAGACACTGTTAATGTCCAAACGCCCGTTAATGTCCAAATTGGTCATTAACACGCAACGAGTGTGTGTTAATGTCCCACGTAGGACAATAAGACGCCAGCATGAATGTTATCGTCCAAACTTTGGACATTAGCGGTCGATATGTATCACTTCGACTGTTATTGTCCTAAAACAGTCCCGCCACTGTTCCAAAGTCGTTTTGAAGAAACTGAAAGTACGTATGCAATCGATATGACCACAGATATTGAATTAGTGAAAAAACGAACTACGGACTACGGAGTATGGACTGTTAATGAACACAAGAAAACATTTAAAAAACACCAAGACAGGGCGCACTCGCTTTGTGAGACTACAGCCCATGTTCATATATCCATCTTACACTGCGAGGAATCGATATGACCATAAGATATTGAATTAGTAAAAAAACGAACTACGGACTATGGACTGTTAGGACATTAAGACGCAACTTGTACATATTGAAAAAAAATCAGTTGCAGGTCGACCGCTAATGTCCAAATTTGCCCTAGGACAATAAGAGGCGGTTAATGTCCAAACTTAGGACATTAACACGCACTCGCTGCGTGTTAATGTCCAATTTGGACATTAACGGGCGTTTGGACATTAACAGTGTCTACAATGCTACACTATACCCACTTGCCCACTGTTATATGTCGCTATAGGTATGAAAGAACTAAATATTCCTCCTATTGAAATGTGGGTTAAATACCCATATCTCAACCAAGAGAAGCAACTTTGCTGAGTTCGTGCCAGCAGTAAATCCATAGCATAGTTAAATCCTGACTATGTGTGGTCGCATGTATGGGCGCGACCATCTTCAAACAATCCCACACAGAATAATGATCGAAAAAGGGGTTGGAGAAATGTCATCAGAACTCTGTAAATAGAGACTTGAGGTTTGTGACATTTTCAAATATCATTTACGAAATTATCCTCTATTTTCCAGCTAGCAGACCGGTCTCCACTTACTGATATATCCCGAACCAGGTTATGCTTTTATCCTAATATCTCTTTGGGTAACTTTTGCACACAGCCGCCTACGATGTTCCTTTATCATGTTTATACCTATATAGCTTAAATATGGCTGGATTGAACTCCCTCTCTCCTAGTTTGTTGTTAGGTTTTGATCCTATATTCACTCTATATTTCTTCACAATTTCATATTTCAATTATTGCGTCATAAAATGAGACAAAGGATAATATTCCCTGTGAATCCATGAAGATGTCTAGAAGCAGCCATCCTGAAGTGGAATAAAGGAAACAAGGCCGAGGTAAATACTATTGATGACTGGCTAATAAACTCTATCTTATTTCGCATGGTCAGGGGCAGGTGAAATATAAATACATGCAGTGGTCGCCGGGTCAGTCTGAACCCAGTTCCACATGGGTCAATGTGAACTTGTTCGGATAATTGGCACAGCTAGCATGTAGGGTCATTGTCAGTTCAACGCCAGGAATCATTAGTCTATCAAACCGGACAACAATTTGCAAAGGCCTCAAAGAATTCGATGTTTTTTTGGTCGCCATAAGCTTGTATGCGTGGATGAAGGCGAATTCACTGATCGATACCAACTCTCTGGGTGGAATTTCAGTTACCCTAAATATCTCTATATTCGACATGCAGCTCTGAATCGGTTCACTGGTATAATCGATGAGATCTTTGTTCCTAGTTGTTCTTTTGTTCCTAACGTGGGCGTTAATGGGTGTGATCAGACAAGGTGTACTGATTTCTAATCCAAACTCCAATAAATTTGATTGATGGCTACATTACACATTGCGAAGATTGTGTACAGATTAGGCAATTACGTTCAAACCAAAATAACGTTGCCAATATAAATTTCCGACAGGAAAATCCAAGTGTCTGCAGGTACAAGCGCGTGAGCAGACATTTCTAGATTCAGGTCGTCTACAGTTCCAACTGGTACAATATTATTGAATTTAGTTCTGTAAATAATTTGGAATTGCCATTACCCCTGGATCTGTACTATTGATTTGGGGGCGTAATAACCAAGGCAGGACAAGATTCGCCAGTTAGATATTGGTCTCTTAACAGACACAAACTTTAGTTCTGGATCTGTACTATTGCTGGAGCGCATAATTTCTTGGAGTTGATACTTTAATCAATATTAACACTATACTTGGAGTTGCAAAGGATATGTAACGTTTACATACGAAAAACTCCTTTATGTGTGATGGTAATGAAGCCGATACTGTGTTTCTTTTTTCGATCCCACGCCTGCCAAATCTTATTTTCACCTGTGACGTACAGATCTACGGCATGCTCGCGCTGATGTTGTTCTTGTGACTCTTTCAAATACGCATGCGTTAAGACAGTATGAGCTCTGCCACCTTTTTCATCCCTCGTTCTCACATGACAAAGGCACTTTGGAATCCATTTGAAAGTTCTCCGAGATCCTCGGTGGAATTAATTATTGCTCTTTGATTTCCGTTCAGAGAGTCCGGTCAATTGTCAATTCATCTTACGTTACCACATAAAAAAACTATTTTCATCTACCGTTCACCCGATCAATCAGTTTCTTCAGCTATAATAAATTTCACTGAACATCATGTATATAAGTTATAACATCCTTTCTTTCTTACATATTATACACCAAAGAAGATGAAACAGAATTTTCAGTCGTTTGCTTTTTGCTTTTTGCTTACAGTTCATAGACGACTTTCTTAACCTACTACCCCCTCCCCCCCTCCCTCCATACTGAAAGCTGACCCTCCGCGACTTTATAGTTTATCATATTGGGGTCATTTTGAACCATAACGGTCCCGGTCCCCCGCATCACCAGTTTTGGTGGGCCATAACTGGTGCTGTGGGCGAGGTTTTAGGTGTTTATATATGTGTCACTTTAATGGATGTGTTATCCTAATGTATTGTATATTTATGTTGGTGGGAATAGCGCCTAGTGCGCTAATGTTCTATTGTTTTACCACCGACAATATACAAACCATCTTATCTTAACACATGTAACAAAAAATATAAAAATATTAGTATAAACAAAAGCGCAATTGACACTACTAGTATTTCAAGTTTCAGTGAGTTGCTGGGTTTCAGTGACCGTTGTCTTTGACATTGTTACCTCAATACTGATACCCGACTCATCGTTTCCCACTAATGCATCCACTCAATCACAAAGAAGTGGTTTTCAATGGACTGGTATTACACCCAGTGGCCTTGACTCTTGACCTTTCGACCTCAATAGGTTTCTTGTTGGACATTAGCGTAATTGTAGGTGCCAGATCCGACAATCATTATTCTGCCGTCATCGACCAAAGAATTTCCTCGTCAATCATCGAAAGAGCTTTTTCGTGTAACATCAGTTTCAAATATGCAATGGGGAGGAGGGGGGCGGGGGGGGGGGGAATAAAAATTAGACACAAGTTTGATCACAATACACATCTTTGTGTGGGAGAAATTGGTGAGATATGTAAGACAAATAGCACAGACAAAGCTTTCAACGGTCTTCTGTTCATGGGCGCTGTGACGCTGACCCATGACCTGTTTGATCTTTGACAACTATAGTAGTAGTATAGAAAACTGATTAAAAAGGCTTATTGACCTCAAAAATTTGCGTATTGGGGAGGTCACGGGGAGGTCACAGAGGTCAAGTGCACTATAGTTCCGGCGGAATGACCAAAAACTACCTCCAACACAGGAGAGTTCCAATTGTTGCAGGGAATGTATTCATCCGCGGTGATGCGGTCGCGGGAAAAAGCTTCCGCGGAGAAAAAGTAGTCCTCAGACTTCGAATGCGCTGCATGGTCCGATTGGGTCGAGTGAGGTATCAAAGTGAAGCATTCGTGAAGGGGCATCCAGTCATGGGTGGGTGCATGTAAAATTAGGATTTTTTCCCGAAACTATAAAAAGCGGAACACGGACTTTACCCGTAAAATAGGGGAAAAACCCTATCAACCCTAGTCAAAAGGGCTAATATCGTGTCCCGGGCTTATCGGGGTCTGCCTATCAAGTCAATGGGGTGGGTGCATGTAAAATTAGGATTTTTTCCCGAAACTATAAAAAGCGGAATACGGACTTTACCCCTAAAATAGGGGAAAACCCCTATCAACTCTAGCCGAAAGGGCTAATATCGGTCCCCGATATAGGCCTATAGGCTGGCTATATGGGGGTCTAGGTTCAACCTGGGAAATTCACACACGTTCATTGTGATATGGGTTGCTTGGATTTGTTTTTCACGTCTAGTCATTTAGAACACGATGGGAAGGGTCTCGGAGCGCAACGGTGAAATTTTTGGAAAAGTACCATATAGCCCATATAGTCCCATACTGGCTGTATGGGGGTATAGGTTCAACCTTGGAAATTCACACACGTTCATTGTGATATGGGCTGTTTGGTCTCGTCATTTAGAACACGATGGGAAGGGTCCCGGAGCGAAACGGTGAAATTTTTGGGAAAGTTCACCGAGGCCTGGGTAGGCCCATAGGCCTATACTGCATGGCTATGGGGGTATAGGCCCATACGGGGTGGACGTTTTGGGGTCTAGGTGAGCCCCTAATGATCCCATGATGTCGTATGAGGTCTTATTTTGAAGCTCTCGTGGAGGAGCATCCGACTGGACTAATGGTTCGTCCGTTTTCAATAGTCTGCGCATGCGCAGTCTGGCCGTAGTATAGAAAGCGGGCATTTTGGGGGGTATGTGGGTGTGTGTTTGGGGTAGAGATGGACCGCTATGGGTCCGAATGGGTCGTGCAAGGTGTCAAAGTGAAGCTTGTGTGGGTTAGAGTCAGAATGGTGTGTTTTTAAGTGCAAGTCGCGTCAATCTGCGCATGCGCAGTTGGTTGTAGTAAGTAAAGTGGCCATTTTGGGGCAGTACAGGAAGGTATTTGGGGACGAGATGGACCATCCTTGGTCCGAATGCGTGCTGGAAGGTGTCATCTTGTAGCTCTCGGGGTGTAGACTAGACCTATTACTCCTGTCGAACAACGGCTATGTAATACATGTAATATTCAATTGTTGAAGATGAAATGCATTTTGTAATGTCCTGCAAAAAATTTGCAGATAGTCGATATGTACTATTTCAGTATGTGGTAAGAGAATATCCGGCTCTCATGAAATTAACAACTGCTGATAAATTTATTTTCATAATGTCATGCCGTGATAGTCCAACAATAATTAATACAGTGTGTTCAACACTCCTGAAATGGTACAGAAATGATAGCTAGTGACTGTTCTTTACCAAAGCTATATTCACGTTCAGATATACGCGTTCATGTATATAGATTACATGTGCTTCTGTTTTGCATTTCAGTATTTTACTGTGGTACTGATTTTATTTATTCTTGTACTCTGCCATATCTGGTGTTCGTACAATAAAATCTTGAAGACCCCGATTTGAGGGCTGCCCACGTCACCTGTGACGTCATCGGTGACGTCATCAGTACGAGTAGTAGCGAAAGTGGGCATTTTAGGGCAGTGAAGGAAGGTATTTGGGGTAGAGAGGGACCATCCTTGGCCCGAATGCGTCGTGGGAGGTATCATCTTGTAGCTCTCGGGGTGTAGACCCCGATTTGAGGGCTGCCCACGTCACCTGTGACGCGGTGACGTCATCAGTACGAGTAGTAGCGAAAGTGGGCATTTTAGGGCACTGAAGGAAGATATTTGGGGTAGAGAGGGACCATCCTTGGTGCGAATGCGTCGTGGGAGGTGTCATCTTGTAGCTCTCGGGGTGTAGACCCCGATTTGAGGGCTGCCCACGTCACCTGTGACGTCATCGGTGACGTAATCAGTACGAGTAGTAGCGAAAGTGGGCATTTTGGGACAGTGAAGGAAGGTATTTGGGGTAGAGAGGGACCATCTTTGGTCCGAATGTGTCTAGGGAAGTGTCATGTTGTAGCTCTCGGGGTGTACCTCCCGATTTGAGGGATGACCGCGTCACCTGTGACGTCATCGGTGACGTCATCAGTACGAGTAATAGCGAAAGTGGGCATTTTAGGGCAGTATAGGAAGGTATTTGGGGTAGAGAGGGACCATGCTTGGTCCGAATGTGTCTAGGGAAGTGTCATCTTGTAGCTCTCGGGGTGTACATCCCGATTTGAGGGATGTCCGCGTCATCTGTGACGTCATCAGTACGAGTAGTAGCGAAAGTGGGCATTTTGGGGCAGTGAAGGAAGGTATTTGGGGTAGAGATGGACCATACTTGGATCGAATGCGTCGTGGGAGGTGTCATGTTGTAGCTCTCGGGGTGTACACCCTAATTTGAGGCATGTCCGCAGCATCTGTGACGTCATTGGTGACGTCATCAGTACGAGTAGTAGCGAAAGCGGGTATTTTGGGGCAGTGAAGGAAGGTATTTGGTGTAGAGATGGACCATCCTTGGTCCGAATGCGTCGTGTGAGGTGTCATCTTGTAGCAACGCCCGCCAATACCAAGTTCAATGATTCAACGCCCTGGTGAAATAGCTCAGAAGCTCTGATTTTCTAGATATTCCATGGAATTGTCACTCATTCTTCGAAATGCAGTGACGTCCGTCGTTACGCCTTAACAGATCGGAGAGAGTACAACAACAACAACAAGGATGAACCATGAGAGAACAACAACAACAAGAAGTTTTTTCATATAGTTTATTCTCCCCAATGTTACATCATACCCACGCTGGGGAGCCGCGTTGGGTATATTTACAATTAGAAGACTCTTGTCCAATCAGAGGCCACCATTTGCATTTGTCATATTCGTTCCTGTCCGTTAGATGTATTCTTGTCCAATCAGAAGTCTCCATTTCAGAAAGTTCCATCTTCGGCCATGTTCGCTCTGAACCGTTTATTCTAATCATCGTCGGGCAGGCCAGGATACCGTTGAGGCAACATATCCTCAGATAGTTGTTTGTGCATTCTGTGTATCTATCAGTGCATGGGTGAATACATTCACCCGATGGGAAGATTCCGTAATTTGGTCACGAAAAACGTAACATTGGTCACCCTCTCTACGACCCACTTGGTGTTGGGGCGCTGTTCGTAGGCCCATTGCAAGACATCCAATTGGTCCACTTGGTCCAGCACGGGCTTTAGCGATGTCCGGTTAATGATGGTAAACGGTTGGTCAAATACCCGGATGTTACTGCTCGGGTAAAAGTATCGGACTTGACCTGTCTCCTTATGCTGCAGTACATAACCAAACGCCAGATTTAATTTGAAGGCCGTAGCTTGGTCATTGAAGATGGCTTCCACGTAGTTGCGTAGATGGGTGAGGCCAGTCAGTCCGAAATTGTAGATATCTTGAATAGGGCGATGACGATGGAAACAGTGCCGTATCATGGGCCAATGGCGCCGATAGATGTCACTCACTGGATGGGCGTCCTGTAAGAGATCGCTGGGAACATCCACCGCATCTTCCAGAAAATGTTCGTTGTTGTCAGGCGTATGACTGGGAACAGTAATGCTAGGGACCGGCTGGATATCTAGCCTCTTCTGAACTGTGGGTATAGGCGGGCTCTCCGTGATCGCATCACCAGTGGCATTCGTCTCCCCGGGCTCATCTTCACTAGGTCTGACCCTCATGGGTGCCTCTTTAGTGGAAAGTTGTCGCTCATACCGTGGTGATGGACTATGAATCAAACGTTGGTGCTGTCTTAACTGACTGGTTCGTTTGAAGAGTTGACCACAACCGTTACATTGTTCCGTCGCGCCCTCGTGAATGAGCGTTCGTGGCGCAGTAAATGATCCTCCCGATTGAATGACCGTGCGCAGGTTGTACAAGTATACCGAGCATCGTTGTGGGTGGAGGCCTCGTGGCGTCGTAAATTATCTAGACGAGTAAACAGCTTCTGGCAATTTGTGCAAGAGAACATATCGGCTGTGGATCTGGAAATGATGAATGCCGTAAAAATTCCCACTTTTATACGTTTTTCCGTGACATTCGTGTCTTTTCGGCAACCTCCGTGTCTCTTCGGTCACCTCCGTGTCTTTTCGGTGACGTCCGTGACTATTCGGGCACTTCCGTGTCTCTTCGGTGACCTCCGTATCTTTTCGGCAACCTCCGTGTCTCTTCGGTCACCTCCGTGTCTTTTCGGTCACGTCCGTGACTCTTCGGGCACCTCCGTGTCTCTTCGGTAACCTGCGTGACATCTTCGGTCACCTCCGTGTCTCTTCGGTGACCTCCGTGACATCTTCGGAACCTCCGTGTCTCTTTGGGCACCTCCGTGACATCTTCGGTCACCTCCGTGTCTCTTCGGTCACCTCCGTAACTATCCGGCTGTTCAGGTGTAAACCCCGATGTACCCGTATGGAACACACAGCTAAAGGACCCGGATAGAAGTACCCGGATGTAGGTGCGGACGTCATTGACAAGAGCCCGGATGTACAAGAACCCGGATGTACCCGGATGTAAAAGTGCCCGGATGTTTACGAATGTTCCACCATTCCGGACTTCTATCAGGTCCATGTCCAGAAGCTCTCATGTCCTGCATGTGAATAGTCATATTGTGTGTGTATGCATGTGTGTATGCGTCTGTGTGTGTGTGCGTGTGTGCTCGTGTGTATAAGTCTGTGTGTATGTGTGCATTGCGTCTGTGTGTATGTGTGTATGCGCCTGTGTGTATGCAACCACCACCACCACCACCATCACCACTATCACCACCACACACCACCACCACCACACACCACCACACACCACCACTACCACCACCACCACCGGCCGTTGACGCCCGTCAACGCCACCACCACCACCACACACCACCACATCACCACACCACCACCACGACCACCACCACTGGGCACACATACCTGGTGCACCCTGTACCCTATAGCCCGTAGGGCATAGGGTACACCAGGGTGTGGGTGCGATCGGAGCTCTTGGAGCTCAAAGCGTGGAGCTCAGAGCTCGGAAGTGACATTTGCATATGACCTCTGTGAGGTCACTTCCGCTTCCGTTCACGTGACCCGAACTGACCTTTGACCCCTGCGCGCGCTAACAATACCGGATAAAAATTGCGCGCAGGGGTCAAAGGTCAGTTCGGGTCACGTGAACGGAAGCGGAAGTGACCTCACAGAGGTCATATGCAAATGTCACTTCCGAGCTCTGAGCTCCACGCTTTGAGCTCCAAGAGCTCCGATCGCACCCACACCCTGGTGTACCCTATGCCCTACGGGCTATAGGATACAGGGTGCACCAGGTATGTGTGCCCAGTGGTGGTGGTCGTGGTGGTGGTGTGGTGGTGTGTGGTGGTGGTGGTGGTGGTGGCGTTGACGGGCGTCAACGCCCGGTGGTAGTGGTGGTGGTGTGTGGTGGTGGTGGTGTGTGGTGGTGGTGGTAGTGGTGATGGTGGTGGTGGTGGTGGTGGTGGTTGCATACACACACACACGCATACACACAGCCGCATACACGCATACACACATACACAGACGCAATGCACACATACACACAGACTCATACATACGCATGCGCGCACAATATGACTATTCACATGCAGGACATGAGAGCTTCTGGACATGGACCTGATAGAAGTCCGGAATGGTGGAACATTCGTAAACATCGGGGCACTTTTACATCCGGGGACTTTTACATCCGAGTACATCCGGGTTCTTGTACATCCGGGCTCTTGTCAATGACGTCCGCGCCTACATCCGGGTACTTCTATCCGGGTCCGGGACCTGAACAGCCGGATAGTTACGGAGGTGACCGAAGAGACACGGAGGTGACCGAAGATGTCAAGGAGGTCACCGAAGAGACACGGAGGTGACCGAAGATGTCACGCAGGTTACCGAAGAGACACGGAGGTGCCCGAAGAGTCACGGACGTGACCGAAAAGACACGGAGGTGACCGAAGAGACACGGAGGTTGCCGAAAAGACACGGAGGTTACCGAAGAGACACGGAGGTGCGACAACTTTCCACTAAAGAGGCACCCATGAGGGTCAGACCTAGTGAAGATGAGCCCGGGGAGACGAATGCCACTGGTGATGCGATCACGGAGAGCCCGCCTAGACCCACAGTTCAGAAGAGCCTAGATATCCAGCCGGTCCCTAGCATTACTGTTCCCAGTCATACGCCTGACAACAACGAACATTTTCTGGAAGATGCGGTGGATGTTCCCAGCGATCTCTTACAGGACGCCCATCCAGTGAATGACATCTATCGGCGCCATTGGCCCATGATACGGCACTGTTTCCACCGTCATCGCCCTATTCAAGATATCTACAATTTCCGACTGACTGGCTTCACCCGTCTACGCAACTACGTGGAAGCCATTTTCAATGACCAAGCTACATCCTTCAAATTAAATCTGGCGTTTGGTTATGTACTGCAGCATAAGGAGACAGATCAAGTCCGATACTTTTACCCGAGCAGTAACATCCGGGTATTTGACCAACCGTTTACCATCATTAACCGGACATCGCTAAAGCCCGTGCTGGACCAAGTGGACCAATTGGATGTCTTGCAATGGGCCTATGAACAGCGTCCCAACGCCAAGTGGGTCATAGAGAGGGTGACCAATGTTACGTTTTTCGTGACCAAATTACGGAATCTTCCCATCGGGTGAATGTATTCACCCATGCACTGATAGATACTCAGAATGCACAAACAACTATCTGAGGATATGTTGCCTCAACGGTGTCCTGGCCTGCCCGACGATGATTAGAATAAACGGTTCAGAGCGAACATGGCCGAAGATGGAACTTCCTGAAATGGAGACTTCTGATTGGACAAGAATACATCTAACGGACAGGAACAAATATGACAAATGCAAATGGTGGCCTCTGATTGGACAAGAGTCTTCTTGAATTGTAAATATACCCAACGCGGCTCCCCCAGCGCGGGTATGATGTAACTTTGGGGAGAATAAACTATATGAAAAAACTTCTTGTTGTTGTTGTTCTCTCATGGCTCATCCTTGTTGTTGTTGTTGTACTCTCTCCGATCTGTTAAGGCGTAACGACGGACGTCACTGCATTTCGAAGAATGAGTGACAATTCCATGGAATATCTAGAAAATCAGAGCTTCTGAGCTATTTCACCAGGGCGTTGAATCATTGAGCTTGGTGTTGGCGGGCGTTGCTACAAGATGACACCTCACACGACGCATTCGGACCAAGGATGGTCCATCTCTACACCAAATACCTTCCTTCACTGCCCCAAAATACCCGCTTTCGCTCTACTCGTACTGATGACGTCACCAATGACGTCACAGATGCTACGGACATGCCTCAAATCAGGGTGTACACCCCGAGAGCTACAACATGACACCTCCCACGACGCATTCGGACCAAGTATGGTCCATCTCTACCCCAAATACCTTCCTTCACTGCCCCAAAATGCCCACTTTCGCTATTACTCGTACTGATGACGTCACCGATGACGTCACAGGTGACGTGGGCAGCCCTCAAATCGGGGTCTACACCCCGAGAGCTACAAGATGACACTTCCCTAGACACATTCGGACCAAAGATGGTCCCTCTCTACCCCAAATACCTTCCTATACTGCCCTAAAATTGCCTACTTTCGCTACTACTCGTACTGATGACGTCACCGATGACGTCACAGGTGACGCGGACATCCCTCAAATCGGGATGTACACCCCGAGAGCTACAATATGACACTTCTCTAGACACATTCGGACCAAAGATGGTCCCTCTCTACCCCAAATACCTTCCTTCACTGCCCCAAAATGCCCACTTTCGCTACTACTCGTACTGATGACGTCACCGATGACGTCACAGGTGACGTGGGCAGCCCTCAAATCGGGGTCTACACCCCGAGAGCTACAAGATGACACCTCCCACGACGCATTTGGCCCAAGGATGGTCCCTCTCTACCCCAAATATCTTCCTTCAGTGCCCTAAAATGGCCACTTTCGCTACTACTCGTACTGATGACGTCACCGATGGCGTCACAGATGACGTGGGCAGCCCTCAAATCGGGCTCTACACCCCGAGAGCTACAACATGACACCTCGCACGACGCATTCGGACCAAGCATGGTCCATCTCTACCCCAAATACCTTCCTTCACTGCCCCAAAATGCCCACTTTCGCTACTACTCGTACTGATGACGTCACCGATGACGTCACAGGTGACATGGGCAGCCCTCAAATCGGGGTCTACACCCCGAGAGCTACAAGATGACACCTCCCACGACGCATTCGGACCAAGGATGGTCCCTCTCTACCCCAAATATCATCCTTCAGTGCCCTAAAATGCCCACTTTCGCTACTACTCGTACTGATGACGTCACCGATGGCTTCACAGATGACGCGATCATCCCTCAAATCGGGGTCTACACCCCGAGAGCTACAACATGACACTTCCCTAGACACATTCGGACCAAGGATGGTCCCTCTCTACCCCAAATACCTTCCTTCACTGCCCTAAAATGCCCACTTTCGCTACTACTCGTACTGATGACGTCACCGATGACGTCACAGGTGACGTGGGCGGCCCTCAAATCGGGGTCTACACCCCGAGAGCTACAAGATGACACCTTCCAGGACGCATTCGGACCAAGGATGGTCCATCTCGTCCCCAAATACCTTCCTGTACTGCCCCAAAATGGTCACTTTACTTACTACAACCAACTGCGCATGCGCAGATTGACGCGACTTGCACTCAAAAACACACCATTCTGATTCTAACCCACACAAGCGTCACTTTGACACCTTCCACGACCCATTCGGACCCATAGCGGTCCATCTCTACCCCAAACACACACCCACATACCCCCAAAATGCCCGCTTTCTATACTACGGCCAGACTGCGCATGCGCAGACTATTGAAAACGGACGAACCATTAGTCCAGTCGGATGCTCCTCCACGAGAGCTTCAAAATAAGACCTCATACGACATCATAGGATCATTAGGGGCTCACCTAGACCCCAAAACGTCCACCACGTATGGGCCTATACCCCCATAGCCATGCAGTATAGGCCTATGGGCCTACCCAGGCCTCGGTGAACTTTTCAAAAAATTTCACCGTTTCGCTCCGGGACCCTTCCCATCGTGTTCTAAATGACGAGACGTGAAAAACAAATCCAGACAGCCCATATCACAATGAACGTGTGTGAATTTCCAAGGTTGAACCTATACCCCCATATAGCCAGTATGGGACTATATAGGCTATATGGTACTTTTCCAAAAATTTCACCGTTGCGCTCCGAGACCCTTCCCATCGTGTTCTAAATGACTAGACGTGAAAAACAAATCCAAGCAACCCATATCACAATGAACGTGTGTGAATTTCCCAGGTTGAACCTAGACCCCCATATAGCCAGCCTATAGGCCTATATACAGGCCTACCCGGTACTTTTCCCAAAAATTTCACCGATTCGCTCCGGGACCCTTCCCATTGTCATTTTCTTGGCGAGACGAGAAAAACGAGACCCCACAAGCCATAGTAAAGCCCACAAAAAAATCTGACCACCCCTCCCCCCATACAGGCATTTTCCCTTATATTGTATAATACAGACCCCTATTGTAGGGGTAAAGTCCGAGTTCCGCTTTTTATATTTTCGGAAAACAATCCTAATTTTACATGCACCCACCCCATTGACTGGATAGGCAGGCCCCAATAAGCCCGGGGACCGATATTAGCCCTTTGGCTAGGGTTGATAGGTGTTTTCTCCTATTTTAGGGGCAAAGTCCGTATTCCGCTTTTTATAGTTTCGGGAAAAAATCCTAATTTTACATGCACCCACCCCATTGACTTGATAGGCAGGTCCCAATAAGCCCGGGGACCGATATTAGCCCTTTCGGCTAGAGTTGATAGGGGTTTTTCCCTATTTTAGGGGTAAAGCCGTATTCTGCTTTTTATAGTTTCGGAAGAAAATCCTAATTTTACATGCACCCACCCCATTGACTTGATAGGCAGACCCCGATAAGCCCGGGACACGATATTAGCCCTTTTGACTAAGGCTGATAGGGGTTTTCCCCTATTTTACGGGTAAAGTCCGTGTTCCGCTTTTTATAGTTTCGGGAAAAAATCCTAATTTTACATGCACTCACCCATGACTGGATGCCCCTTCACGAATGCTTCACTTTGATACCTCACTCGACCCAATCGGACCATGCAGCGCATTCGAAGTCTGGGGACTACTTTTTCTCCGCGGAAGCTTTTTCCCGCGACCGCATCACCACGGATGAATACATTCCCTGCAACAATTGGAACTCTCCTGTGTTGGAGGTAGTTTTTGGTCATTCTGCCGGAACTATAGTGCACTTGACCTCTTGACCCCTCCGTGACCTCCCCAATATGCAAATTTTTGAGGTCAATAAGCCTTTAAATCAGTTTTCTATACTACTTATAGTACTTAGTATATCGTCTCTGATCCCCTCAAAAAATAATTCGAATTTCGATAATTTTCTGATTTATGGTCCAAATTTGTGATCTTGAACTTTGACCTATGACCTCAATTTTTTTTCAGATACATGGTCTTCCCATCCTGTATCCAATCGAAAGAAAACGCGATTTTCAAGAATTTCGCATTTTAGACAACAGTGACCTCATCCTTTGACCTACTGACCTCAGTTTTGGTGTGCTACATCTTCGTGACCTCATAGAAATTTGAGAGGAATCGCTCCATTTGTTGAAAAGTTAAAGATCCAAACAAGGAAAACCTAGTATTCGACAGCTTTCGCTGACATACTCCAAAAAGTGACGGTAATGATGTTGCCAGTTGAACTCATGGAAATAAGTTCAAGACATTTGTTATTGATCTAAACCTAAGTAGTTCAACTTCGGTTGATTATTTGCTTTCTTTGTTCTCCGATGATTGATTGTCGTTAGCCGATTCCTGGTTTCCCTATTTAAGATATTCTGGTATAAAGCTTTGTCATTCTTGGTCCCGATGGCGTTGGTTCTTGCAGGTAGAGCAGAGTACAAGAATTCTGAGAAATGGAACTGTGTAAATGGACAATGTGAATTTCATAACAGTATAATAGTAGTAGTTATGGCTGGCAATATTGATTAACATTTACCAAGGAAGTTTAAATTTTACAAGACTGAAGTTATCCCAATGACACCAGCGGGGAAAATACGTTTATTTACGTATTTCTTTGGCAACATTCTTTTTTTGTTCATTGAGGGTAAGTTATGTTCCATTATTGTTAAATTGTCACATAATTAGAACGCAAATACATGTACTTGCTTTAACTATTTCTATTTTCTTTATCTGTGTTCAGGCTTTGGCTACTCTGTTTCTTTGCTTATCATTTGTTACGTTCTCTCTCTCTCCCTCATTGGTGTTTGGAGGCGTATAATGGTTAGCGTTGTTGATTTGAAACTGCGCGGTCGGGGATCGAATCCATGCCGCTCACCGGGAAATGTTATATTTTAAGTATTAAACGGTATTAAATAGATAAACAGACAGTCACTGATAGTTTGTTCTCAACTGAAAATGCAAGCGCCATTACCCATTTTTTGTCGAGTATTGATCCTTGAAGTTGATCTGCTGTAATGACTCTCACAAAACTCGAATATACTGTAACGTAATAACAGAAGGCTATCACGGTTTCTGGAAATTGAACAAGAATATTTACCGGTGTACGGGTCTGGAATTGGAATGAACCATGAACAAAAAGCCTTTTTGTAACTGTATTTTTCAACCTGCCCATACGTACAACGAAATCTGAAATTTGTTATTTAAATATAACATAAATACAATAATATGTTCTGTAATATTTTCCAGTTCGAATAACTCGTGTTGAAATAAAGAAAGAAATAATCGCTCTATATCTGCTTCGACACTGATCTCCTGAGAACATCACTATCTCACTGGTTTTAATTTATAACAATTTTGATGATTTTTTGCAGATTAGTTACTTGGATTAAACAATTCAACTTTCTCTCACTTTCTGTTCTCGATATAAGATAGATACGATCATTTAATCTGTGGATACATATCCTATCAAAGCAGATTCATATTAAGTCTTCGCCAAAATGGTTGATATATCGGAAAATTATCGGCACTCTGGCAATCCTGCAACACCTATGCCCAATCTGTAATCTTGGCAAAACCCAAGAACGTCAATGCGAATTGAGCGAGCATTTCTCTTGATAACGATGGCTAACTTTACGACTATGGAAACTGTTTACGTGCTCACTCTGATCGTCGGTCACTCTTCTACATGTTGCATTTCTATGTCGGATGTCACTGTTTGACGTAAAACGTGACGACATGGTCGGTACAAGATATTCCAACCCCAAAAGCGGGATATTTTCCAGTCTTTCCACAATCGCAGCATTGTCTCGTGAAATGTATCAAAAGAGACCCTCCCGTCACTTTTGTGAAGAACAAATCTGAGCAACAGCCGTGGTATTAAGTCACAGATCTTCTTTCGGATATTGTTCTTCTCTAGCCACACGGGATGTCATGGTAGTATATAAAGATGATCTTGAGTCATATTGACCTAAAACATTGCATATCGTGGTGTGACGTGACAATACCGGCACAGAGGTCAAGTTCACTATAGTTCCGGCAAAAGGCCACATCCGGTCACGTTAACGAATGCCTTCGCGGACAGAAAATAGTCCCATGTCAACGAGACTTCAAATACGCGGCGGATCGCCTGAATCGCCGGGAATGGTCGGTTGATTGCCATGGGTGGTGGATTTATAACTTTATTTAAAGTCGAACAACACTGAAACATTAGCCGGTGGCTAGTCAATCCGACCTCTCCGGGAATCGCACAGGAGCATGATGTACGGCGCTGGTTACCCGTGATATGGTTGAATACACGATAGGGAAAAGTCATGGCTGCATGAATACATTGAGAGTTAAACTTATAGTACGCAGTATTACATTGAAGGCTGTACTGTTTTACTCCCCAATTCGGGTGATCTATAAATAGAACTGACGAACAGAGCTTTTCCACGGAGATTTCCCGTGTCCCGGCGGAGCATGACGTCATCGGGGACCAGCAAATCTCAACATTTTGTCTTCCGTGATATGAATGCATTTGATACATAAATCGACACGTTAGTATTATATAATATAGCATGGTATCATCGCTCGCAAAAGGTAAAAAACATCCATGCATGCAAGAAAAATTGCGTCCGCTGGGCAAATTCCCCGATACCCCGGATGAGGTGAAAGTTAAGATCGTAGCGCCATCTATACACTCTGGACTCAAGGACAACTCTGACGGGGCAATAACTCGCTGATCGCTGCCCCAATATCTCCCCGAGTGCTAAAATGTCCGGACATGTCCGGTGACGTCACGTATGGGTCAACGGTCACGTTCTGATGACGCATGCGTAGTTCATAGGCAGATCGGGTTGGATGTCTTGGGGTCGAGGTGAATCACTATTGGTCCAAATGGGTCGTGGGAGGTGTCAAAGTGAAGCACCCGTGGGGAAGCGTCCGACTGGACAGGTGTGGCGTGGAAGAAAAGCTATGGCGCGCATGCACAGTCGAGGATATAGTAGCGAAAGTGGGCATTTTGGAGGTGCGCAAGGGCGTATTTGAGAGATTGAGGGGCATATCGCATCCAAATAGGGCGTGTAGGCTCTCATATTGAAGTTCTCGCGGTGTAGACCACGACTTGAAGCATGTCCATGTCATCAGTGACGTCATTGGTGACGTCATTAGTAAGAGTAGTAGCAGAAGCGGGCATTTTGGAGGTACGTGGGGGTGTGTTTGAGTGATTGAGAGACCATTTTTGGTCTGAATGGGTCCTGCCAGGTGTCATAGTGAAGCGCTCGTGAAGGAGCGTCAGACAGGACTGGTGGGTCGTGGAAGTAGAGGCTATGGTGCGCTTGCACAGACAAGAAATTGTGGGAAAAGGACATGGGAATGGATCTTTTGACCTAGAGATGGGTCACTATTGGTCCGGATGGGGCGCGAAAGGTGTCATAGTGAAGCACTCATGGAGGAGGAGGAGGGGGAGGGGGAGGGGGAGGAGGAGGAGGAATGCGGGTGAGTGAGTGGGTGAGTGAGTGGTCATATAAGGTCGTTTGTAAACCATTAGCCTCAGGCTGTATCCAAGCATAAGTGGTGTCCTATTGAAGCACTTATCGGGTAGAGCCAGAATGGTGGTGATACGCGTGCGCATGCGCAATGATAACTAGTATAGAAAGGGGAGTTTTCAAGGTGTTGACTATGCCCCAGCCATTTCAAGGTTATATGCGTAGCAATACTTGCAGCGAGAGAAGGGAAATCACACGCAACGCCTTAACGCCTATGTTAACGCCGTGACGCAATGATGCAGACAGACGAGAGAAAGAAAGATCAACTCGTTATTTTCATATAGTTTATTCTCCCCAATGTTACATCATACAGCTTTCCAAAAAATATTTGCTTTCCCCCTCCTCCCGGGAAGAGTTTAAACAAAAGTTCCTCTGTTTGCGAAATCATTCAAAACATTTTCTTGTTGGGGAACTTTTTTCTTGTGTTCTTTAACAAAAGCTTTTCATGTGTCATTATGGATGGGCTTTTTCTGGTCACACGTTTTGTTGTCATTGGTGCTAGATCTCCTATAATCTCAATGAACATTGTGTCAAAAAAGCAGTATTGGTCATCGATGTCATAAAAAACCTTATTGAAGGGGGCTCGACTAACTAGGCGAAATATATGGGAACAACATTGTAGATACCGGAAGTGATTAGAGCAGATAATAATTGATGCTGATGTTGGTTTTGAGGAGTTAGACTGAACGAATACCAGCATTAAATGGCGAAGACAGTGGGGATATCATAAAACAACAGATGAGTTAGTAGATTTCTGTCACCGCGAACCTCTTGATTATGGTATGGTATGCAGTTCAACTCCAAGTGATTCTGGGTATCACGGGGTCTAGCCCTATTAATGTTCTGTTAATACTGATAAAAAGATTCATATCGATGTGTGCAGGGTTTGATATCATAATATACGAAACCCTCTTTCCATGAAGCAAAATTATTTGTACTAAACCAAAGAAATATTGAAAGATATATAGCACAGAGAAACAAAAGCAAATCCGAGAGTTTTTATACTTGGTGTTGTATAATTATAGTTTCAAAGCTGTTTTTTATGAAGACTACAGTTACAGCTATATAAGTTCTCGGGTTGTGTGCACATGTGTGGGTGTGGGTGTGGGGAAAGGGTGGGTATTATTTCTCGCTCTGTAGTATTTTTATGTCTTTTTATTGTTAATTTCAACTCGCGAGGTAAAAGCATTGGCCCGTACCAGTAAAACAATTGCTTGTATATAGTTATATATTGGGGCCTTCCCTCGTTTTGTCTCTTTCTATTTATGTTCCTCGCCAATGGGGCCCCTGAGGACTGACCTGGATGTCGTTGTGCACACTCCAGGTCATGGCACGAATAGGCCCCAGTCCCTCAGAGAGCTTGTCGTAAGAGGCGACTAACTGGGGCACCGATTCCCGGGTGTTTAAAGGAATAGGACCCTACCCGTGTGGAAACCAGGTGTGAAAAGGAATAGGAACCAAACGTCGTTATATGACTGAAATAGTGCTGAACGCGACGTTAAATCGTATTCACTCACACACTCGTCATAATATTAGGTTATATGTTTGCGGATAATAAATTCGATCTTATTAAAAACAAAAAAAACAAAAAAAAAAACAAAACAACAAAAAACTCAATTCACCGTTCTAATATAATTTCACATGGAAGTTGATATTTATTTCGTAAGTATGTGGACACAAGATAAGATTTAATTGTTGCCCCATAAGCGATGTCAAGCCCCATGAGCGGTTTCATCCTCTGTCAGTTCTTCAAGTTCCCAGGTGATTAAATAATCCTGTCTAATAACCTGCTAGTTCATTTTCTCCATTTCTGCAACTCACATAAGAAATTTTGCTGAAGAGAAAACATATGAAAGGGACATTGTTTCCTGGAAAAGTTTTTCCTTTCGCACCGGTCGCAAGACCGGTGGTGTTCACAAATTACCAACGGACAATCGGTGAATGGAACAATACTTTATTCTTATACAAGAATTAAGCCGCTTTCACATCGGAAGCGGTGAAGCGGTGCGGGCGATGCGAAAAGATCGCCCGCGAAATGGAGCAATGGTTGGTGCGTTAAGCTGGCGAAACAGCGAAGCGATGAAGGCGGGCGATACGAATGCAGAGGTCCAATTCCCATTTTCCAACTCGCCGCTCGCCTCAGCCACCGCGGCGATTTCGATATTGAGCAATCACAGCCCTGCTACCTTCGTCTGTTAACTAGAAGAAGCGGAAGAAGTTCTTCCTAAACCTCGTCCATTTTGGTTGACCCACGTGTTAATGTAGTTGCGTTTGCCGCCCGCATCTGGTGTAAAACCCCCAAAGCGGAAGAGCGGCAAAATTCGCCAAGCAATTTCGCCCGCTCCACTTTTCGGATCCGGTGTGACGGAAACGGTGGCCCGCTGCATCCAGAGTCCGGGAGGCACTCGCGTCTAGATGTAAGTGTCCCAAGACACTAAGATCTGGATTTAATTGTCCGTCGGGCATTCAGGTCTGGATTTGGATGTCCTGGGACACTGGCTTCCAGGAGACGAAAGTCCTAACCCGGAGCCCAGTGTCCGCCTCGATTACTACTTCCGATTTTTCATCCAATTTACACGTGAACATGTGTACCAGAGAGTAGTATAGAAAGGGGAGTTACGGCGTTATTGACCTACTTCCGACAGGTGGTGCCAACAGTTCATTTCCGTCTGACCTTTGTGAAGTCACTTCCGGTTCCGTTCATGTGTTATAAAATGACCTTTAACCCTGCGCATGATGTCCGCTGTTGTGCGCATGGTCACTTCCGATCACGTGACCGGAACCGGGAGTGACCTCACAAAGGTCAACCGAAAGTGACCTGTTGACGTCACCGGTTGAAGGTAGGTGAATAACGCCCTAAGTCCCCCCTCTCTCCGTCTCTTCCTCCTACTCAGGAGATCAGTGAGGACGAAAATGAAATGAAAAAAACAAGATAATTTTAACAAAAAATCTTGAAATTTATGCTAAGAAATAGCCGGGTAGGACTGCATCACACCTAAGGGCTTCCCCTCGTGCTTTCGCGATTCTTTGATTGTCTCGTGAGAGCTTGTTCACTACAGTGAAGAATACAACATACAGACAGAATTTGTATCCGTTGTTTTAATACACAATACTATGGAATCTTGGTACTTCTTAGTTCTTCAGATAAATTCAACAGAATTTGGCTCTTCGTTAAACCAGTTTGGCGCTTGTGCTCTCCGCACTCCGGGAAATTTTGTTGTCTATTTTCGCAGCAGGTGGAACCAAAATACAGATCCAAATTCTCATAACAAAATACCAAGTAACAATACAAAAAGAACCAAATTGTTCTACGAGGACTGTGTGGAACCAAATATCCTGAGGAACAAAGAATAACCGCGATTTGTGAGAAAGTAAGCATCATGGATAACAAACATGTCCGTTTAAAGATATAATCAGTCACAAATATCGCCAAAGACCCTAAGGCACTCGCAAATTAATTGTTTATTCATGACATATTCTGGATTAAGAAAAAACATGTATGTAGAACACACCGGGTATGTATTCTATGCGTTGGCCTATGGGGGATATCGACTTTTTCCGAGTTTTTCGGGCTTTTCTATATATTTTGGACTATTTTATGCAAACAATTCCTTCTTTAACCCTACAAGGCCTGGGATAGGGACATTCACCACCACCAAACTTTCTGTGCAATCTCCGGAACGACAAAACAATGAGAGCTGACACTCCGTGAATTTGTAGTTTATCATACACGCTTAAAACTAAAGTGTTGAAACTTTTTTCGTAAAGTGTTGAAATAACCCTTTAAGTGTGTCCACAGGGACACTTAAAGTGCAGCCCCTGTGGACACACTGAAAGGGTTATTTCATCACTTTACGAGTAAGTTTCAACACTTTAGCTTTAAGCGTGTATTGGGGTCATTTTGGGCCTACTTGCGTAACATCTCGAGCAGAGGATCACGGGTAAATTCACGGGTAATTTTTCATGCATTTTTTTGGAAAAATTACATGAATACAATTTTCGCAAAATTTGATTAAAAATTCGACCAAGAAAGGTATTTTTTGTAAAATGACGTCACTGTGACGTCATCAAAGCGGCCATCTTGGATTTTTTTTACAGTTTCTTGTACAGGTTGACGCAAAGGTATAGTGTGGTAAGTTTGAGACCCTTTACTTCAAGGGATAAGAACAATAGTTAGTAGTTAGTGAGGGTGGGGGGAGGGGGCCGAATTCGCCCCCCCCCCCTTAGGCCTGGACAGGTCCTAAACATCCCAGGCCAGATAAGGTTAACACAGAATTTCTTTAGATTAACGGCGGAACCTTTGAACCGCGAAATAAAGCTAGCAACCGCAGGGTAAATGTTACTCCGCGGTTTAACCCTATCTGGCCTGGACGATTTGGGGTGTACCGCAGCCTGGGGCGGCGGAAAGTTCCACCCCCTATATATTTTCGCTATCGCTAAGGCTAGAGGGCTGAAACTTACCACACTATATCTCTGGGTCAAGCTCAAATGTAAAATAATCGAAGAAGGCCGCCATTATGACGTCACTGTGACGTCATTTTCAACAGAGCATTTTGGACGATTTTTCGGTCAAAATCTTCGATTTTTTTTTGTTTTTTTCTCCGCAAAAAATGCATGATAAATTAGTAAATAATAATCTGATATGAACTAAACTAAGTTTTACCCAGTTTTCCGTACAGAAAAGCAACAATTTTGAAGAAATATGACGGAAACATCACTTTTCTGGTACCCCCACATGGCCGCCATTTTTAATTTACCCATGACCCTCTGCTCGAGGGGTCATGCAAATTGGCTCAAAATGACCTCAATATGATAATCTAAAAAGTCGCGGAGTTTCAGCTCTCCAATTTTTTGTCGTTCCGGAGATACGAGCAAGAAACCAACAGGGTTGGTATAGGGTTAAAAGTTACTTCGCGGTTTAAAGGTTTACTCGATGGTTTAAAGGTTTACTCTGCGGTTTAACGGTGTAAACGTTTCCAGAGTTTGTTTGGTTTTCGTTGAAAAAAAACGAAAAAAAAAACGATAAAGTCATTTATGACGACGTTACTAGAAATGACAAAAATGTGAACAAAACATGTGATAAACTCAAATCTGTTTATAGAAAATAGACGACAATCAAGAACATCCCCAAGAAAGGCAGAAAATGTAATAAAAACAATGTAAAAAAAATCGATGTCCCCTATATGTCACCCTAATTCTTTAATGCCCTTTATGGACCATCGTTATCCAAGCTTGGATTGAATAGGTAATAAATATACCCGGTGTACGTCATGAATACACCATTACTTTGCAAGCGCCTTAGGTTGAACTTCCGGTAATGTATACATACAATTAGCCATAAATGAAGTCTACAAAATATATTAATTGCGGGTCACAAGGACTCACTTTTCGCGTTTCTGTGTAAATGGGTTATACCAAAAAAGAATAATGTCTCGTTCAAACAATCATCCCGGTGAAAACGTTTGCACTTGGGTGGAAACTTCGGATTGGAAAAGGTTTTCACTCGGGTGAAAACTAAACTGAAAAAAATATATACCAAACTAAAATTAATAGCATGTCGTATATGGGCCACCGTAAGGATGTACATTGACTTAAATACATAAAATTAGTATTCCTAAAAAAAAATATATATTTAACAAAGATGTGACGGTATAACTTTACAAGACGTACAAAAGCTGTACATGAGAAATCCAGAAAATCAAACATTTTCCACTGACCCCGACTAGGATCGAACCCACAATCTTACCTTCTGCTGTACTGTCCATGCACCGTCCATGCCTTTATCCACTGCACCACCGATTTGCTGGCCGAACCTCTGTTCAGAATTTCTAGCCTTTACTATTCCTTTAGTTTCATATATAGGTCAACCGGACTCTGAGGTATGCCGGACTCTGAGGACTTCCATAGCTGTGGAAGCGCCCATAGTCCGCCAGATGCCATGGTCCGGGCCCTATATATATGAGAAGGGACATTCTTGTCTAGATTTCAGTGACCCGGACACCAACGATATCAGGACCATGGTTTCTGCTGATAGGGGGACAATTGTTTCCGAGGGAGGACTTTTGTATCTGGATCTGGGTGCCCTTCGGGCACCCAGATCCAGATACCATGGTCCCCGGACCCTCATATCTGGCGGACCACCATTGCTTCCACACCGGTGTGAAAAGGTCCTAAATTATCTTCAAGCTAGGATCCACAAGAGTTTCTTACCAAAAATAGTTGTGGAAATCTGGATCAACTATGACTCTTCTCGGAAATGTCGATATCCGATCCAGATGTCGATAGCCGAACACATTAATACCACCCAGCCCAAAAGCAAAGTTTTTTATATCTCCAATGCACTCGATGTTCATTTGTCGCACACCGCTTGCCAGTTTCTGTCGATGTGTCACTGGAGAATTTCGACTGGCGAGTTCATGAGGAATAAAGTAACAGTCAGCTTTACTTAGATGAGTGAACTGGTCACTGGAGTAAACGAGTTGATAGTATTGTAACTGCAGCTGGAAGAAGCTCAATGCATAACGTTACGGGCTTCTCGGAAGAAATATAAGTACATCTTTGCAACTTGGATATAATATGAAATAGTGTAGGGGTACTTACTATACCCTATAAACCTACCAGCGACCATATTTTATCACTATTACTGTCTCTCCCCATAAGATCCCCTTTTCAATTTGCCTGGTCTCAAGGTCTGTCATTGTGAGCTCAAACAGGAGCGAAAGACTGCTCGATGCAGTATCCAGGGGATATTCTTGGGCAGCAGTGGCCTGTCAAATATCGGATATGACTTTTAGAGCAGCTATTGTCTTCCGCTTTATGCATTCACATGTTTACTGATGAGTAGTCTATAAAGGGCATCAAAAGTATTGACCATGGAAATTTGCATATTTGTGATGTCGCAGAGGTCAATTTCACTATAGTTCCAACAAGGATCACTTCCGGTCACAAATTGGCGGCTGCTTGCTTGGGAAATCCCCTTTATGACATCGATCCTGCTGCCATCTATGCATCCTGTACGCAAGGAACACAACTCTGACGAGAAATTTCCCCTGTTGGCCCAATTTCGGGTTGTCCCCCCCTGATTCGAACATTTGCGCCCATGAATAGGTACGAATTTGCCCTTGAGTTACTTCAATTTTAATTGATATCTCACCGGTCATTTCCGGTAAAGTCACATCGGGCCAAAGGTACCGCCCATTGATTAATAGGCCTCCAGATCCCATTCAGTTAACTGACATCTCCTGGAATACATGTTTGGGGTAGGAGTGTTCAGGAAAGGGTGGCCATATTTAAATCATTAATTTTACTATACGGTGTGGCACCTTGTTTTCTCTGTTTTACCATGTAGAAGACGATGGGGGCGGTTTCGTGGACATGGGCTGAAAAGTTCTGAGTGCGCATGCGTAGTACACAGGAAGGCCTGTGGGGGAAGTTTTGGGATCGTGGTGGACCAATATTGGGCATTGGAATGTGCGTTTTGAGGGAGAGATGGACCACTATTGGCCCGAATGGGCCGTGTGAGGTGTCAAATGGGCAACTCAACCATGGACATTTGCGGTATGGGATGTGACAACTTGTTTTCTGTCTCACCATGTAGAAGACGATGGGAGGGTCTGGTGACCATGGGGTGACTTTCGCTGAATAAATCTTACTGCACATGCGTAGTGCATAGGCAGATGTGGAGTGGTCGTTTTGGGGTCGAAGTTGACCAATGTATGTCCGATTGGGCCGTGGGAGATGGCATAGTGAAGCACTTGTAGAGTCCGACTGGATGGGTGTGGCATAGAACCGACGTCATTATGCACAGTAGAATAAAAGCATTAGAATGGACGTTTTGAGGTCGTAGTGGACCAATATTGATCCGAATGGGTCGTGGGAGGTATCATAGTGAAGCACTCGCGGGGGAGCGTCCGACTGGATGGGTCTGTCGTGGTAATGATGTGAAAATTTTGCAATGGACTGGATGATCTGAGGTCAATATGAACCAATATTGGTCCGAATGGGTCATATGGGATGTCATGTCGAAGCACCCGTGGGGGAGCGTTCGACTGGATGGATGTGTAGTGGAAATACCGTTCATCTGCGCATGGGCAGACAGAGAATACCGGAAAAAGTCATTGCCATGGACGTTTGGGATCGAGATGGTGTTTCCTTGCTTCTAATGGGTATGTGCAGAGGTCAAAGGTCACTACGGAACCGGAAGTCACGTCATAAAGTGCACTCAAAGGTCAAATGTCCATACGCGCAAAGATCCCCTTTCAAAGGGCCAAGAGGCGTCTACGCTCCCTTTCGGAACCAGCAGTGGGGTTAGCAGTGGGGTTAGTGACCTCACAAAGATCAAAAGGTCAATATGAGTTTGTCCTCTTTCAATGGGATCAAATGTCGTCTATGTGCCCCTTATGTGACGTCACAAAGGTCAAATGGAAATTTGAAAAGGTCAATAGGCGTCTACGTGACTGGCGTTTAGGCCCAGCCAGAGTTATCTGCCCCTAAATACTACTTTATATGTCCTTCAGTTACTCCAATGTTAATCGACATCTCCCGGAATGCACGTCATCAAACATGATCCCCGACCATGTCGCCAGCAATATGTCCAGCATAAATGGCATGTGGGGAACCCTCTTTTTCCCCATATGTCCTATCCCAGGCTTCCGTCGCTAGGGTATGGTGGAGTGAACAAATAGGGCTGGACAGGCGCAACCGGACGAACAAATGTACTGTAAATACGACGGTCAGTGACGGTGTGGGTCATTCATTACGCGTCATTTCGTCGATCTTGTCGCCAGATCTTACATCCGAGGTGGGGTTACACGCCTATGAGGATAAAGTCACCATCGTAGAAGACCGGGATATTTGCTGGTCGGGCCCAGAGTCCACATCAGAAAACGGTTACGCTACATTGTGACGACTGATCAAAAATTTGAAAGGGTGTTGAGCGGTGAGCTCGACGAAGCTACAGCTTAGACCCTGATCTGTGGACGGCCTTTGAGAAGGTGGTGCCTATTGTGGACCAGCTGTTTCTACCGGACGAGCGGTCAGCCGTCCAGTTGACTTGGGCTCGTGCTATTGAGGACGCACTGGCCGAGCCCAATGAGCAAATTACCAACCGTGACAAAGAGGAAGACGAGAGAGACTATCCGGTTCTCACCTCCGTGACTTACAAAGCTGTCTTGGATAAACTTAACACCCGTATTCCACCGTCGGAGGACGACGACCCCATAGATTACCCGGATATGCTCAGTCAACCCAGTGACAATCGCATCCATACAACGGAGGCCGGTACGGCGTCATAATGCAAATAAAAGCATCCAGAAAGGAACTTCGACCCCGGCACCAGATATTCGCGGATAATATGGGATGTACGTTTCATGTTGCTATCCCATGATGCACCATATTGAAGGCTAGAAAATAGAGCCGAATTTTTAAGTCTGTACCCACTTATCTCAGACCATGCGACGTGAAAGGCCCCGCTCACGATCGCTAGGAATTCATTTCGTCACTAAGGAGGGCCACTTTACCACAGATCCTTTCCGGTTTAGATGATAACACCAGCCTACCCTACTACGCCTATATCATTTTTGAGGACCAAGCCACGGCATTCAAGTTAAATCTTACCTTCGACTATTTTTTACGGCATAACGAAACGGACCAGCTCCGGTTCTTTTACCCCAGCCACAATACCCTCCTGTACGACGAGCCCTTCACCATTACGGATCGTGCGTCCCTGGACACGACACTGGCCCAGCGTGAGATTTTGGATGCTTTGGAATGGGCCGGCCCGACAACAACGCCCCAACACCAAATGGCAGCTGAAGATAACGACCATGGTCACGTTTTACGTGACTAAAATGATCGAACTCGCGATCCTTTGATCTCATTTCATGCACTTTTCCTCCCTATAAATACAAGGGAGAGTCACATCTTGTGTCATTCACGTACTGGCCATGACGGAGCATATAATACGCGCGTTTCGCAGCTTGACCCCGAGGTATTCCTGTGTTTCTAAACCCCGGGAAATACAACGAGCCCAAGTCCGAGATTGGTTGAAAGAACAAGGCTCGTATACCTTACATCGGGCAGATGCCCAGTGGCAGGAGGATTTGGTCAATATGAGCGTCTTTGCCAAACACAACGATGGGAATCGTTATATCTTGACGTGCATCGATATCCTGTCGAAGTATGCGTGGGTGGTAACCATCCGGACGACAATCTCTTAGTTTCGTCCAAAGGCATCTTCAAGACGAGTCGCAAGACTTTGTATTTGCAAACCGACGAAGGCACGGAATTCCTCAACATACCCTTCCAACAGTTTCTGAAAGTTCAGAAGGTGTTCTTCTTTCACACGTACAACGAGACCAAGACATTTTACCAGCAAGAATTACTACCCGTGGTGAAAACAGCCCAAGACTACTACACTGTGGAACTCCCCAACGGAAGCGATAAGCATTTCGTGATAAAACCCCGCATATCCCGACAACCGCGAGTATATGAACTGGAGGAAATTCAAAGGGGGCCATTGTAAGGAACGTTTTACGAGCACGAATTACTGTCCGTGGTGAAAACAGCCCAAGAGTGCTACACTTGTGGAACGCATCCTGAAAACCGAGCGACGCCGAGGCAAGACGGAGCATGTCGTGAAATGGCAAGGTTGGGCCAGTTCCCTCAATTCCAGGGTCCCGGACAACCAGATGAAACGGCGAAAAAGCCACGAACCACAACCGGTAGCGTTCTTTCTTCGCCCCATCCATGAACACAGAGTTATGAACAAACAGCAGCTGCCTCTGAATACAGCGTGTCCAAAGACGCGCAAGGCATAAGTGGGATTTGTGGTGAAATTGCTAACCCTGCTGGGCAATTTATATGAGGGTGTGATTTACGACGTGGCATACCTCAACACTCTTCTCATCCCACCAAAGACACAACCACAAGTCGTGAGTGCAGGTCAGATGAGTCTACAGACCCCCTTCACGCTAGCCCCAGTCAAATGTCAACTGGCCTCAGCGACAACCACACCGAGTATGCAGTCCAGGTAAACATCGAGTCCCACACCAAGTATTGCAGCGACCACTACGCCGGAAACCCCGTCATATATGACCATCCACGGTGAACGCACTAACGCAGGAACAACAGTGCCAACGCTCAGCACACACACCAGTGCTCCGACGACACCAACCCCGGTTCACTCGTACCAAATTTACAAGAGCGGTTACCACGACAGCGGATTCAGCAGATACATCTCAGTTTGACCCCCGAGGTCTTCCTGTATGTCTATGCGGATAAGGTCGGTATCATAGAGGAGGGAGACATCTGTGATGCGGAATCTACACAATCGCGACCGTCTCACTTTCGTCTGTCCTGGGACGTTTGGACCAAATTTCAAGGGTGTTGTCTGGTGAACTGGACGGCGGTCCTATCCACTTGTGTCAAGATGTGTTGGGTCGGACGTGGCCTCTTGTCTGCTCAAATGGCTCGGCTAGATGGGGGTACAGTGCATTTTACTCTGAAAACTGATCGTAGATATATTATTGTCGGAAGCCATAAAGCTTTCTTCAGCTCTACTACATACAAGAGATATCATTCATGGGATGTTTTTTTGTTTATAGAGTTGCTTGAATTTCTCATTAAAAATATCTATGTGAAATTTGGCAACACAATATATCAACAGCATATAGGTATTCCAAAGGGTACTAATTGGGCACCCCTGTTGGCTGACCTATATTTGTTCTCTTATGAATATGACTATATGCAGGCGCTTTCAAAAACCGATCCATTCAAAGCCCGTTCCTTCTCATTCACCAAACGCTATATAGACGATCTTCTCGCTGTGGATAATCGCTATATAAATGACGCAGTGAAGGATATATATCCACCTTCACTGGATTTCAAGGAAACTACAGATAACCATACAGGCACATCATATTTAGACCTATATCTATATAACAACGAAGCGGGCCTTCTCTCTCGTCGACTGTATGACAAAAGAGATGATTACAATTTCGACATCGTAAACTATCCCTTTCTGGACAGTAATATTCCAGTGAGACCTGCATATGGCGTATACATATCACGCCTAGTAGCATTTGCTAGATCCTGTGTTAAATGTGACGATTTTAATCAACGTCACAAAACATTGTTGCAGAAACTTATAAAACAGGGCTACACCACCAAGCGCCTCCACTCAAAGTTTCTCAAATTTGGCGATACATATCGCATGCTGATAGCAAAATATGAGCGTAGCGTGCAAGATCTATGGCGTTACGTTTCGTAACTTGTGTCTAATTCCGCTTAACCCGGTGCTAGGGGCCGTATGAACCCATGTACTTCAAGATCTTTATGGTACTCATATGAACAGTCACAATCAAAGCGTGACTGAGATACGTAATGGTTTAGATGACTTTACAAGGAATATTATGGATTAAGAATACTGATCAGAGATATGGGTTTAATATTTTTGGAACCTCGTGATGTCTTGCCGACATCATTGGAAACTGTCGACCGCTTCTCTCTTGCAAGAAACGAGCCGATGTTTATGTATACTATGATTGTCTTTTTGAATTTGGTGCTAATACTGTCATATGGAATGTGGAATAGGTCTTTGGATTATGGGCGCGGATATTCTTTAAAGGACGACGTCTGAATTATGAACGACGGACCAGACGCTTGTGATTCATCAACAGCGGCTCAGCATCGTCTACGTGGTGCAGAACTTCGGTACATCAGTTTAAATGCCCACTACCTGGTGGTGTTTAAAAACCCGAGAGACACCGCTCAACTGCGGCACCTGGCTAGACAGATGTACCCCGGACGCAACCAGTTCGCGTTGGAAGCCTTTGAAGATGCGACAACCCATCAACACGGGTATATGCTCTTTGACCTGAAGCAAGGTACTCTCGACCACCTTCTATCACGGACTGATATTTTCCCTGGGGAGAGCCACGTGTGCGTGCAAAAATAATGTAAACACACCCACAATGGCTCCCCCAGCTGGGGTATGTGTGTTTGATGATAGGGATAATAAAAGAATTAATAGAAAATCACGATTGACTTTGTCTCTGAAGTTATAGGATGTTCAGAATTAGCCCACAAAGGATAAAAAACGGCACGGTTTCGGGTTCCAGTGTTCGTTGTACCGGATGTCCGCTCGAGTGCGGAAGCACGCTTTGACGCTCCGTATATTGAAGACCGCCCCGCCCGAGTTTGTTCGCTCTCTGTATGAGACCGGGCACAGAAAACTCGTGTATTGAGATACAAGCGTCCGATCCGTCATTCGTAATTCGGCCGTCGTCAATTAAAGAATATTCGCGTCCATAATCCAAATACCTTCTCTATATTTCCACTGTATATAACAGCATTAGTTCCAAATTCAAGAAGATAATCATAGTACATATAATCATAGGTTAGTTTCCGGCAAGAGAGAGGCGGTCAACAGTTTTCAATGATGCCGGCAAGACATAATGATGTTCCAAAAATATCAAATCCGTATCGCTGATCAGTATTCTTAATCCATATGATATTCGTTGTAAAGTCGTTATCTAGAGAATGATGTATCTGTCACGCTTTGATTGTGACTGATCATATGAGCACCATGAGGATCTTGAAGCACATGGGCTCATACGGCCCCTAGCCCCGGGGCTACGAAACGTAATGCCATAGATCTTGCACGCTGCGTTCGTAGTTTGCTATCAACATGCGATATGTATAACCAAATTTGAGAAATTTTGAGTGCAGGCGCTTGGTGGTATAGCCCCGTTTGATAAGTTTCTCCAATAATGTTTTGTGACGTTGATTAAATTCGTCACATTTAACACAGGAAAACCGCCCCAACCGAGTTGGTTCGAACTATTGTACGTGACACATGCCCTGACCGTGTACGCTGTTTGTGTGAGATCGGGCATGACGTTTTAAAAGAGAACGTGCCACTGACTCCGGCTCAGAAGTCGAAGTTGGCCAAGCATAAGACAGGTCTCCGAACCCCGGTTCAGAAGCGAGTCCCGCAAGCACAAAGGAAAAAGATCTTACAAAAAGGCGACTTTCTCGGTGCCATCTTGGCCCCGTTGACTGCTTCCGTGTTGGGCCCTCTGCTCGGTGGATTCTTCGGTCGACAATGAACCACAGAAAAAAATGGTACTCATCGAACCAGGCCGGATTCAAAGCCTCCAATCATCGTATCCGATCCAAGATCCCTGAACCAAGCCCAGTGTCAGTCGCACACCCAGCACAACGCGTTAGCCAGCACCACTTGTCCCACAGTCGCTATTACCAGGTTCACCACCCACAGCCCCACAGTGGGTCGAAGACCAAGTCTTATAGAGTGTACCCGCGTCGTTCAAGAAACAATCTGGCCATCGAGTGAAAGACAATCCGAACATGACTTGGAATGATAAATGCGAACTACTGGTACAGAACCAGGTGGTCCCCGGTACACACATGACTGATTAAGTGAATGACGTGATACGTCAGCGCATGTCACATACGGATCCTCAAGGATGGGAGGCGTTTGCCCGAGGCTTGAAGGATATACATGTACCACAAGAATTGGTGAGGAATCCCCAGCGCTGGGCCTGGATGCAGCGTGACATAGAACAGCAATCTCCGGTACACGCACTCCACACACAGACTCGACCACCACGGTCCTGGAAAGCCGAGTGGGTCCAGTCACCACCCAAAACACTGCAACGGATACGCTACTTAGGGACACCTCTCACACGCTTCAAAACACCACCCCTGGTCAAGACGTTTCACCGTTCGAGAGCAAGTCACAGCTAGGATCACGAGGCCTCAGAATATTATTAAAACTAACAGCGGCAGTAGGAAAGCTCCATCGTCATGTTTTGTCTCACACTACCCAGTGATAGCTCGGCTGCGGCCTTTCCCAACAACAGCTTAACCCATTATGTCACGCAGCTGTCAAATCCCTTACATCTCCCCGAACGTTGAGAGAGTGACCCGGTGGATATCCAGTATCCTTACACGTGGTACAACGAGCAACATGATACGGTGTGGTACGAAGTAGTGTACGAAGGCAACACCTATAACTTCACTCTTCCCGATGGCCAGTACCATACATCCAAAATATTCATCCAAGCGTTGCGTAACCTCATCAAGAGCTCGAGTCCGGGAGGAATCAATATCTTCCCATTTGCGAATCTCAACCACATGGAGCACCACGAATGGAATCACAAGCTTCTGGTCATTCTCCAGACCAATGTGACCATACGTTTCACCAAGACGTTGAAAGAGCTGTGTGCATGAGAGACGGATAATTATGTCGGGCCCGGTCGGTTCGAGGTGAAGACGATGCTGGGTCTTAAGGCTGGTTTGTAGGGACTCTATGTCTATTATGGTGGATGGTCACATTGTCGGCGATATCGATGCGCCCATGCTCCGCGTAAGCCCAGTGCACGGAGACACACAAGGCTTTAACCACGTACTCTATCTACCGGTGCGACAAACTGACATCAGTACCATCACCATCGATATAAGGGATGACACAGGACAACTTCTAACATTCGAAATTGGGGAAGTGATGTTCACACTTCATTTTCGACGAGCACGCTCACCCGAATGTGTATAATGAAAGTGCCTTACGAGTGCGATGCACACAGCTATATAGACTATGATACCCAACAGCCCGGGGGTGGCCTAACTGTCTTTGCAGGTACACGCATCCAAAGAGGTCATGGCCTGGGGAACGTGCTAGGAAGCATCGTCGAAACGTTCCTGCCGCTGGTGCTGCGTGGGGTGAAAGCGGTCCGAAAACAAGAGAAGCACTGAAACGCCGAGCCAAAGATACAGGAGGTGTCTTGATCGCCAAAGCGCAACGAACCGCTGGGAATAAAAGAACTGCATCATCGAGACTGCACACCAGTCGACGACCGACCCATCGAAGCCGCACATCGAAGACCTGAAATATCTTTGCGTAAACATGTCCTTAAAAGACAAGCGTCTAGTCCGCCATTCAATATTCAGCCGTGGTCCATTAAAGAATTTCCGCGTCTATACTCCAAAGATCTAATTCATATAATAACGTTAGCACCAAGTTAATAGGATAAATCATAGTATACATAGAACTAGGGGAATTTCCTGCGAGAGAGAAGCGGTCAACAGTTTTCAATGATGCCAGCAAGACATCATTATTTTCCATAAATATCAAATCCGTATCGCTGATCAGTATTCGTAATCCATATGATATACGTTAATCCACTCCGAGTCCTGCCCCTTCACCAACAGTGAATTTGATTTGTGAAACGTATCTCCCAGACAGACCAGTGCCGAATAGGAATTATGGATCTTGAACAAAAAATATGGGATTCTCATTTTGAACAAGTTGATATAGGCCAGTCAATCAGCCGTCTGGGAAAGTATCCAACCAGTGGTCCAGGATGGGGTCAAATGTAGCCAATCAATTCCACAGAAAACAAACCAATGCAAGAGCGCTGCAGTGAAATAGAGAGCCAAAGAAATAATCCTACAGACCAAATACTTGTTTGGCCTAGGTTGAGAGCGTACATTCCAGCACAAACTTTTGACGGGGAAGAATCATGGTCAGTTATTTCTACAAAGGCAACAGATGTAGTGAAAAAAACATAGAGGTGACGGTAAAGACCAGAAAGACGATGATATTGCCCAAGGCCCAAGCTGGGAATCCCTTGTCAAACCGAAAATGCGAGAACGCTATGAAGTCGAACGAGATTGATGGCTACCGCGTCAGGACCACTACGACTATGATAGAAGGACCCCCGGTCTATTCAAGTTAGAATGAACGGGGGAAGCCATGAACGCCCTCTGCTCAAAAACGTACTATTGTGACGGCGAGGGTGTCAACAACAATAACGAGTTCAGTTGCAAAGAAGTCGGCCTTCGGGATATGCTAAATGCTAAAGTAAAGGCGAACTTATACCAGGCATATTCCACTGGACTTCTGTCGTTATATTGATGTTATAATAAGAGAAATAACTATTGTATATATGTTGCGTTCTAATATAGAAATAAAACTTGTTTTTTCCTACAACAGTGTAATTGGTTCTTTTGTGTATCGTAGTTAACCGGATTACGGAAATGCCCCAGGTTCGGAAAGGGCACGTAGACGCCTCTTGACCCTTTGAAAGAGATAATTCGGTCCCATTGGCCCATTAGAAATTTTCGTGTGACCTTTGTGACATCGCTTATGGGGCACGTAGATGCCTCTTGACCTCAGTTAGAGGATCTAAACTCATGTTGACCTTTCGACCTTTGTGATGTCACTAACCCCACTACTGACCCTATGGCCAGGTGACGATAGGGCACATAAACGTCTCTTGACCCTTTAAAGGGGCATTAAAGGTCGCAACTATCTTGGAAATTTCGATATGGCCTTTGTGACTTCACTTCCGGTTCAAGTGACGTTACCGGAAGTGATATTTGACCCCCGCGCACCATTATTATCCGGTATTTCGCACATGCGCAGGAGTGAAAGGTCACTTCCGGTCACGTGACCCGAACCAAAAGTGACGTCACAAAGGTCATATGCAAATTCCGTAGGTCGATACGACCATTAATGCCCTTTATATACTACTCTGATGATTCCCTTCCTCTAAAATAATATTTTGCCGATAGTCCATAACCGTAACAACTTCTAATTTTCTGCATTTGGCATTTAAGAAGGCACGTATCGAGCAAAATTTCAATGGGTCCCATTTCAACATAAGATGCGACATTTATTTGAGTACACAATCCCCGTAACTACGACTATGGCACTACCAGTAATTATCTGAGATGAAATGTCATGACATAATTGCCCGCTATCCGCGTTGCATAGTAACGTAGTCAATCATTCATGTAAGTGTCAGTATAGGCAATAGTCTGTCTGTGCACAATAATTACTGTAGAAAGAAGGCTTTTCAGGTCTGAACAATTGTATTTTAGAAGAAAGATCGACCAGCTAGGTGATCGCTTAAGGAGATACGACAGGTGGTAGTTTAGTTTTTGTACTGTTCCACTAATTGATGCTACAAGGGCATGTTTTGTTCTTATGTACTTGCGTGTGTGGTAGACAAAGGCGGTTTCTATTGAGACGAAGGCATGCACTTCAGGGAGTACGTGGGAACAGTCTGGCACATGCACTGAACAAAAGAAGATTGACAGTTGTCAAAATCTGATAGTATCAGGAGAGTGATTGAATGTGTTTGAATCTTCATTAAGGAATTAAGTCAATCAGGAAGGATGTCGCGTACCTTTAAGAATTTCAATCCACCCATTACATATAAATATATATACCGGCGCCACCATTAACATATTCAGGACGATATCGTGATTAAAGGAAATATTAAAGTAGAGATTGTCTACAAATCAAGGATTCTTTTTCATCTGAGCAACCCAACAACTACTGATTTTGAAATCACGAAGCATTCGCTGGAAAGGGAATTTGATATTATTTTAATAAAAACTTTTATAAATTGCTTGGGTAAGCTGACTAACTGAGTAGCGTCAATGATGAAGAAGAATATTGCAAACATGTGATCTCATTTTATCGCAAACTATGGCATGCAAAATCTCCTCTGGTGAAGTCACAAATTCAAAGCGGATGATAAACTATCCAGCAAAGGTTCAACCCAAGTTGGATGAAATGAGACCAAATCTGAACACATTGAGTAAAAAAAAATAAAAAAAAATAAAAAAAATAGGAATGTTGCGACTGGTTAAGTACGTTATCCGTACGTTAATCATTTGTAAAACTATGTACGATAAGGTATTATTTCATTATTTCATCATAAGAGCACATGGAAACCTGAACATCTCCCATCCTATAAATTTTGACTACATATGAGAGAATCAGTTCATTTCAAATTTTCTTGAGCTACCAATGCACGCAGTGACCGGCCTAGTTCGATATACACTTCATAGTGTTAGACTACATGTAAATAGCGATAACATTTCTGAAATAATTTTGTTGATAAATCAAAATTGTTACCTGCCTGGCATGGATCATATAAACTAAACAAGCTACAGTGGTTACTCTTTTTATATAAGGGCCACCACATCAGGGACCGCCATATACTTGTTGGTCCTTGTTATTATGGCCATATTTGCACGCGAAGACCGAGAGACATTAAGAAACGTATGTGCGGATTTCTATCTGGTTATAGATACTGATATCACTGAGATATACATTCATCCATTGAAGCGTACTTAGACTTGGATATATCTCCGTTAGGTTGGTGGTATATGCATCGTGTTACTTTTCAGAATATGCGTGTAACATATTGGCTGTCTTATTATTCATTGTCCAGGTGAATATCTTTAACTTTCCCTTGGCCTGTGTACACCCTTTACGGCTCCACTTTGAGTATACTTATAACCAGAAACTTGAGTGTTTATTAGTTGAAGAAAATATATCGCTTGCGATTCAGCCGGGAGTTGTCGCAATCTTCCCCGATTTCTAATGAGAAATCAACCCCAGAACGGCTTTCTCGAGTAAGGACAGAGACATTGAAAAGTAAATAATAATTATTTTCAGGAACTAATAATGAGAGATTTTTAAGCTTTTAATACTTGCAGTAAAGGGAAATACACGCTCAATATTATAACGAGCCTCTATCAACAGTATTTTATGTAACTAGTTCACAAGCAATGTAATAACTAAATAGGTATTTCAGGATAAGCGTCGGTGGTAGTCATCTACGTTTTGTTTAAGGGCAAGGGCGTAGACAAGTTGTCAGATTTGGGGGGGCTTGAGAGGGGGAGAGTCTGAGAGGGGGGTATCCCCCCTCGCAGCTTAAGATTTTTTTTTGAAACTTGATGGTAAATTGGCACTCTCTGGGAGCATCTGAGTAGTATAACGTTGTAACAACTGAACTTTGATTTATCCCAAAATGTCTCATAACAAAGACGATCACTGCAATGATATACAAGCTGAAGTGATCATTCAGTCTCAGGTTTGCACTATAATTCAAGTTAATCCTTAGACAATACTATCGTGCCCCGATAGCTGCGCGTGTCTGAGCACGTTTCGTCTCGGACGTTTCCGACGATATTTCTGGGACAATTTATCCGACAACATTGAAACTTCACACAGTAGATAAAAAAAAATACTAAATTTATTCCCCTCCAGTAGTTCTCAATAAATCGCGAAAACAAAAATTAGATGGGAAATTTGTGAGATATTTTTGACTTTTGACGTCAAGCTCGCATGTTTTAACAATGGCAGATCAAAGTTATCGTGGCCCCAAAATAACATGGTAGGTATCGGTGACTTTGGTCAGTTCTCAACAAATTTTAATGAAAGACAGAAATACAATTCGGGCTTTTTAGTTTATATACTGTGTGAAGTTTCAATGTTGTACGATAAATTTTCTCCGAAATATCACCAAAAACGTCTGGGATTTATTATCTGGGAAAGACAGTAGGTTTATTTCTAGGGTATATCTCTTGTTTGTGAATAAAGAAGTACTGGGATCTCAATTGAAAAACAAAATAAGTTTATAGTGAAAAAGTTACGAAAAATTCTCCTCATCGGAAGTTTTGATGTTTTTCGTCCAAATAGGCGGCATTTGATTGGATTTGGAGCACACTATTCCATTCTCGATTGGAGCCCGAAATCGTCAATCTATGGCTTTGATCACTGATCAATTGCAATCTTATTTTAGGCCTAATGGTACGCACTTGCGGTGATAAGTTTACTTCTCCTGTAATAATTGAACAAGATACGTGATCTTATGCTATGTTAGGTTTCTCTTTCTTTCTTTCTTTCTTTCTTTCTTTTTTTTCGTTTGTTTGTTTGTTTTGTTCTTTTTTTTTTTTGCCGGCCGTCAAAATTTGGGGGGGCTCAAGCCCCCCCAAGCCCCCCGTTGCCTACGCCCTTGAAGGGTAGTTCGCCAAACAATCTATAATTATATATTCTACTACGAGTAAATCACGTCGTCAAAGATTTTCATATCTATGAGTGTCCAATTAACGAAAATCAGTGGATATTTCTTCTAATATTTATGGGTTGCGAAATCCAGCGAATATACAGTAACCATCTAATGACCGTAAAGACACAGCTTTACGGTCACAACATAAGAAGATATATTTTATGTAAAAATAATAATAAAAATATATTTAAATATCTGTTTATATCATCTTATGTATTCAGATATGGGAGCTGTGTCATTACGACCATCAGAGTGATACTGTATGTTCGCTTTCAACACTACCGATTACTCTGGTGGTCGCTCGTTCGAACTCCACATGGGACTCGACCAATTTTCAGCACTAGAATCCGTGCTATTCTAAGATAGTATAATCCCAAAATAATGGAAATACTGTTACCAAAATAAGTCATCACTTGGAGTTACCATAATTCTTCGATTTGTAAAGCTAGTTCGTGAACCCCAAACATGGTCGGTTTATAAAGGTTCTATTTTACACAGTCTTGTTTGGTTTATCTATGTAGTCATCCATATGAGTTGGGTTTGTTTTGCGACGAGGAATTGGGTAAATACACCGTCTTACCGATAGTACGGCATACAGCGTTGGGCACACCGGTGTAGACACTGTTAATGTCCAAACGCCCGTTAATGTCCAAATTGGACATTAACACGCAGCGAGTGCGTGTTAATGTCCTAAGTTTGGACATTAACCGCCTCTTATTGTCCTAGGGCAAATTTGGACATTAGCGGTCGACCTGCAACTGATTTTTTTTCAATATGTACAAGTTGCGTCTTAATGTCCTGACAGTCCATAGTCCGTAGTTCGTTTTTTTACTAATTCAATATCTTGTGGTCATATCGATTCCTCGCAGTGTAAGATGGATATATGAACATGGGCTGTAGTCTCACAAAGCGATTTCGCCCTGTCTTGGTGTTTTTTAAATGTTTTCTTGTGTTCATTAACAGTCCATACTCCGTAGTCCGTAGTTCGTTTTTTCACTAATTCAATATTTGTGGTCATATCGATTCCTCGTAGTGCAAGATGGATGTATTAACACAGGTTGTAGTCTCGCAAAGCGATTTCGCTGTGTCTTGGTGTTTTTTCAATGCTTTCTTGTGCTCATTTAAAGTTCGTAGTCCGTAGTTCGTTTTTTCACTAATTCAATATCGTGTGGTCATATCGATTCTCGTAGTGTAAGGACAATAACAGTTGAAGTGATACATATCGACCGCTAATGTCCAAAGTTTGGACGATAACATTCATGCTGGCGTCTTATTGTCCTACGTGGGACATTAACACGCACTCGTTGCGTGTTAATGTCCAATTTGGACATTAACGGGCGTTTGGACATTAACAGTGTCTACACACCGGTTCTCGTCAGATCATCGAAGTTATGCAACGTTTAGCTCTGTCAATACTTGGATAGGTGACCGCGTGCTGTATTGGCTGGGCTGATCAGTGTACAGGACAGTAGTAGCTGTGAACACTCTAGTGTTCTGGTACATGTAGGCACCAGTCGTGATATGGCTGAAACGATGTTGAAAACGACGTTAAATCCTACTCACTCACTAGAATTGACCAACGAACTTAGTCAATCTATTTTCCAGTACACCAATATGGTACAATACGACATTTTATTGATAATATTTTATAATATTTTGGTTTCTCAATTGGTATTCCCATGCTTCGTTATTCTGTAATTTCAGCGAACTCTTGTGGATATGAGACGAAAAACTTTCGTAAAGTCATTACCAGAGATGTCCCTGGAATTGAGTCAGTGTCCTTAGGTAACATAGATATCGAAAGCTGCAAGAACTGGTGTGCCGATAACTCCAGCTGTTGGGCGGCAAGATACTGCTGGTTGACAGACTGCAGGCATTACATTACAGAAGATCCATCCTTAATCTCCAACATTGCTTGGGATCTGTGTAATCTATACACAAAACGTTGTCTTCAAGGTAAATATACATGTATACAGGTGTTGCATCCTCACGGAGGGTCCGAAATTACAAAAATAACTTTATTGGACATTTCTCAAGTACCCTTTTGAACCTTTCTCCGGAGGAAATTATTTTGTTGAAGAAAGTTTTGCTAAGGAGAAATACTAGCGTTCAAATTCTTATTATGTGTAGCAATATTTTCGCCTGATTTAAGCTGGCCATCCATATTTACGTTGCACAATCACTGCAACACTATCAGTTAAATAATCTGTAAGTTGTTGATCGCTTTAATTCTAATATTTAAATTCGCAAGTTCTATAAATAACTGAAACCGTTTATTTCGGTTAAATTTCGATCCTGTTTTCGAAAAAATACGGCAACGTTATTTGTTGATGTGTCCTACTTGACAAAGTAATCAAGTGAAAGGAAATGTTAAGCCTCTTGAGAATAAACGTTTGAAAATGGGGCTAAATTTATGGAAAGACACACATTCAGCTTGAGATCTCGCGACCAATATATTCGCATTTCTGTAATCCTGGAGCAAAAATCTCTATAATAATAATATATATATATATATATCATGTATTAATATATCATATATCGTATATTAATCATGTAGTTCTCTCAATAAAATGACAAATGCCAGCGGGCGTATAACAGTCTGACCAAGGTACTGCATGACGTTAAGATCATTTCATACAAGTCATCAGCTCGTCAAGGGAGATCAAATTGGCACAAACAGAACACCATATCAAGGTGAACTATAATGCATGTAACGCTATCATTTTGAAACGGTGGAAGTGAGATAAAATAGTTATTGCTTACCCAATATTTATAAAAATTACAAATCCCAATTCGAGAACTCCAGCAGGTGAATATTCCTATAAAATTACTGTCTGTCTCCAGTTTTAGCCACGGTGAATGTGCCTTTAACGATCTACACGACTTCTGATACAACATCGGATGGGGAATCATCGTTAATGACAACCTTGAAGTCAACCAAGTCAACGGCAGCTGCGACAACAAATGAGAAATCAGCGTCAAAGAAATCTGTGGCAACAACCGAAGAACCAAAATCCACGACAATTGCGACAACAACCGACCAATCATCGTCCACGACATCGGCCACAATAACCGAGGAACCGACATCCATGACAACAACCAAGGCGATAACAGCTGAGACACCAGCTGTCACGTCATCGCCGGCTAAAACTGAGGAATTGATAGCGACAGTCAAAGAATCAACCTCAACGATGTCACCACTGAGAACCACTACCGAAAATGTATCAAGTATAAGAAACTCATCCAATTCGTCTTGTTTATGCCCTTGCAGACCGAAAAGCCAGTTGACAGACGAAGAAAAATCTTTGCTAGTTCTTCAAATAGTCGAATCGCTAACGGTGAATAAGTCGAACTTGTCTTTTACGCGCCGGAAGTACATTAGTGTCCATGACGACCGAATCTCCGCTCTTTATGTTGGGTCAATCGGACCTATAATGTTATCCCTCTTCTTTATTCTAGTTTTTATTTTTGACCTTAATAGATTCATTTTTGCCTTTCATGAAATCAGAGACAGCGTAATGCAAAGGCGTTAGTGGTTCTGTAAACAAATTTCTTAGTGCCGTTTAGAGATGAACTAATATTTAATATCGGTTTGCTCCAACCTTAAACGTTGTGTGAAGAATATTCATTCAAGATTCATGAACCACACTTTCTCCGGTTTGGTGTAGATGATAGGGGGCGCTAAAGCTATTTCAGTCATTTGTGATTCATTAGACCATAATACAGAAACGAGAGATCCTGAAGGATCTTGGCACCCACCATTGTCCGATAATTGTAAGCTAATGACAAGAGTATCCTTTTGTCCATTGTTACCAAGAACAAACGATTGATTTGTAATTTTGTTTACAGAATTTCGAATCTGAGCGACAAAGATCGAAAAAGGGACACTGGAAACACCAAGATATCATCTTTCTAAGTTTAAGGAGTTTCAAGATTTTTAGAAATTGTACTTATGTCGGTTGCTATAGTACAAGAGAAAGAGCAAAGTTAGCCTGAAATTGAATGTCCGGAGGATCCTTCGTCTTCGTTTTGTAGTATTTGCTTGCACGTGTCATCATTGGGTGCTGGAAGCGAAGACAAATCTCTTTGACTCTTTGGCATGAGCTATGAAACATACTTAAGATTTTATAATTAGGAACAAATGCTAATTCTGTTCCGTGTATTGGGCTAGTTTGAGATATCGCTTTTAAGATACCATGCTCGAAAATAGTAAGATGGTACAATACTTAATACTGAAGGGATCCGCGCAGCAATATTGAAACTTCGAAAGTGTCTGAATCCTGATTATCTCTCTTGGATCGAAACACGCAGTAATCTACAATTGTCGAGTTGTAACGTTGTGTCACAAGAGTGACGTCCCTTCATGTAGCCGACCCGTCGGCAGACGAAACAGTAGAGCAGTGCACTGGAGTAAAGAAAACTGATTTAAAATTTGAAGAAATACATTTTAATTCCGATTATTTGAACCTCTTGATATGGAAGGTGAAGGTATGGATATTCTCTATAGTCACTATATAGAATATGTCCCACCGTATGATCCGCCGACTCGTGTGATGCAACGTCACAACTTGGGAACCCCGTATTAATTTGAAGCGTAACTTGGATTTTCGAATCGGAGCAAAAAGGTATCTTGCACAACTACATGTAGGCCGCATGTGGGACCTGTGTACCAAATTTCAGAAAGATCCATGAAGTAGTTCCTGAGAATTCACGATAACAATGTTTCAATGGAAATTCAAGATGGCCACTTGGCGGCCATATTGGATTTTCGAATCGGATCAAAAAAAGGTATCTTGCACAAATGGACCACAAGGGGAACCTGTGTACCAAATTTGAGGAAGATCCATGCAGTACATCTTGAGAAATCACGATAACAAAGTTTCATGGGGAAATCCAAGATGGGCGTCTGGTGGCCATATTGGATTTTCGAATCGGACCGAAAAGGGTATTTTGCACAATTAGACCACAAGGGGAACCTATGTACCAAATTTGAGAAAGATCCATGCAGTACTTCCCGAAAAATCAAGATAACAAAGTTGCATGGGGAGATCCAAGATGGCCGACTGGTGGACATATTGGATTTTCGAATCGGAAAGAAAAAGGTATCTTGCACAACTAGACCACAAGGGGAACCTCTGTACCAAATTTGACAAGGATCCAAGCAGCAGTTCCTGAGAAATCGCAATAACAACGTTTCATGGGAAATCCAAGATGGCTGCCTGGTGGCCATATTGGATTTTTGAATCGGACCAGAAAAAGTATCTTGCACAACTAGACCCCAAGGGGAACCTGTGTACCGAATTTGAGAAAGATCCATATAGTAGTTCCTGAGAAATCGCGATAACAAGGTTTCATGGGGAAATCCAAGATGGCCGCCTTGTGGCCATATTGGATTTTCGAATCGGACCAGAAAAAATATTTTGCACTAGACCCCAAGGGGAACCTATGTACCAAATTTGAGAAAGATCCATGCAGTACTTCCTGAGAAATCGCGATAACAAGGTTTCATGGGGAAATCCAAGATAGCTGCCTGGTGGCCATATTGGATTTTCAAATCGGACCAGAAAAGATATCTTGCACAACTAGATCCCAAGGGGAACCTGTGTACCGAATTTGAGAAAGATCCATGTAGTAGTTCCTGAGAAATCGCGATAACAAGGTTTCATGGGGAAATCCAAGATGGCGGCCTTGTGGCCATACTGGATTTTCGAATCGGACCAGAAAAGGTATGTTGCACAACTAGACCCCAAGGGGAACCTGTGTACCAAATTTGAGAAAGATCCATGCAGTAGTTCCTGAGAAATCGCGATAACAAGGTTTCATGGGGAAATGCAAGATGGCCGCCTTGTGGCCATATTGGATTTTCGAATCGGACCAGAAAAGGTATCTTGCACAACTAGACCCCAAGGGGAACCTGTGTACCAAATTTGAGAAAGATCCATGCAATAGTTTCTAAGAAATCGCGATAACAAGAATTGTTTACGGACGGACGACGGACGACGGACGGACGGACGGACGGACGGACAGAAAATGATTTTTGGTAGCACGAATAAGCATGAACGTGATAATAAAGGAGCATAACTAACCCTAAATCTCAACCCCTCTTTGACAATCGACTAGACGCATATCCCTTCCTAGCTCCGCTTCCATACTGGACTACACGTACATTCCCCATTAACCCCGATTTGACACTCGACAACACATACATTTCATCCTAACCTCACTGTGACACTCGACTACATGTACAATCCCCTTAACATCGTGTTGACTCTCGTATACAAGTACATTCCTCCCTTACCCCACTTTGTCACTGGACTCCACCTTCCTTCCGCCGTAACACAGCCTTCACACTCGACTACATGTAGATTCCTCCCTATCCCCGCCTTGACAATTGCCTACATCTACATTCCTCCCTAACCCCGCTTTCACACCGAACGACGTGTACATTCCGCCTAACCCCGCTTTCGCGCTCGGTTACATTGGTGGAGAAAACGTGTAACTTTGATACGTGAAATACATGTAAACAGTAACGTGATATAAAAGGAGATGATCTAACCCTAACTGCCAACCATGCTTTGACATTCGGTTGTACATACAATCGTCCTTGTAAACCCCGATTCCACATTCCTTCCTAACTCCGGTCGAAGACTATATGAACATCTGTCTCTAACCCAGCTTTACACTCATCTACATGTCATTAATCATCAATCCGATTTCACTCTTTGACTCATGTAAATTCCCCCATAACACCGCTTTGCACACGACTGCATGTACATCCCTCCGTACCCATACATGGACACCCGACATTTCTCACTTACCCCGCTTTGACACTCGACTCGTCTTACAATTTACAATCCTCCATAACCCCGCTTTATTACATGTACATCCGCCCGTTACCTCCTCTTGGACGCTCGACTACATGTACATTCCTTGATGATCTGTTTTATAACCTGCCTTGATGTACATTCCTCCATAACACCGCTATGACGCTATTACATGTACATTTCCCTTACCACTCTTTGACACTCGACGCCACGGCCCACGTGTATATTTCTCGTACATCCGCTTTCACACCCCACTACAAGCTTATTCCACTCTAACCCCACTGAGGCAATCAACTGCATGTAAATTTTGGTGGTGAAAACGTTATTATTACATGATTTTGATGGCTGAAATGAACATGACTTAGTAAATAAGAATACTTAACCCAAAAGTTAGATTCATGCTTCGACAATTGGCAATACATACATTTGTCACAAATTGTGTTTAATTGTTGACTAGGTTGTCACAACCTTAATGTTATCTGTTCGTATAGTTGTTGTCACAACCGTAATGTGTATAAACGTAGCGATTTAAGACGCAATGAATTTTCTAGCGCTAACGGGTCTGGTTAACAGTATGTATCGTGGGGGGTGGAATGGTTTGATCGTCGCCATATAAGCCGACTTTAATATTCAGTTACGTTTAATGCTTGGTCTATCGGCGTCAGCCTGTGTGCTTGGTGTGATGTTATGGCGTGGATATTTTTTAGTTGTAAGCGACCGACAAGGTCTTGAGAATTTTAAATAATTGTAGCTGCAGATTATGCTTATTCAAGGTTATGTATTCTGTACTGCGGGATGTCAGATCAGACGTATTTTTCGCCTCTGTGTTGAGCTCCGATTTTTTAGTTGTAAGCGACCGACAAGGTCTTGAGACTTTTTAATAATTGTAGCTGCAGATTATGCTTATTCACGATTATGTATTCTGTACTGCGGGATGTCAGATTAGATGTATTTTTCAACTCCGATATTAGATGGCGTGTTTGCATTGGAGTATGATAAATTATTAGGTAAAATTACGGCTTGTGCATGGATTGTTGGAACGCTTGTTTTAAATATGTGAGCATTTAATTCTAATAATGTCCGAATGTGTCACGGTAGTCCATTTTGGTAGCGCGTACATGTGTTACGTAATAGTTTCCTTTATAATTACAATACATATAAGAGAAGTGGGAAGAGGTGCCGACATACTGACTGCGTCACATGACTTCACAGAATAGTCTTCTGGTTAACCTATTCTAATAGTCAGGTGGCTTAGCGAAATTACCGTTACGGAGCGGATAAAAGCACCAAATTTGGCAAGTAGCTCCCTTTATATTTATTTTTCAATTTTAGCCTAGGAGCCCTCCTGAATTTTTCGGGATTTCCAAAATCCAAGATGGCCGACATATATGATAAAATCTTGGGTTATGGGCGACACGAGAAGGCCCCATAGTTCCAAAGTAAAGGTCCTGGGGCCATTTAACCTGGTGTTGGACATGCATAACAATACTTCCAATACTCTACTATACACTGTATTCACTTTTTCCCGCTGGAGGACCAATATCGAGATATTGGAGTAGTATATAAAGGTGAAATTCCCGCGCATTGAGGCTGAGGCTGATGACGTCATGTTGAGCCGACGTCATTTGCGAATCAATGCCAAAGGTCACTTCTGGGTCAAAGGTCACTTTCGTGGCAAGGTCACTTTCGAATCAAAGATCACTTCCGGCGGTTATGCGGTCACTTCCGGCACCGGTTGAAAGGTACCCAGTCAATGTGAATTCACCTGAATCACTGGGAATCTTTGGGAATGTTCGGTCATCCCCGGGAATGTCCGAAGGGCTATTGACCTTAGAGGTCAATCCTATCTTTTCCCGTCAATGTTCTAGCCACATATGAAGCGAGAGAAGGGAAATCCCCATACAGAGCAATACACGCATCGAGATAAAGGGAATCTCCATGATCCTGGTGGGAGTAGAACCAGCAACGCGAGCACCATAGGCTGGCAATTTATCCAATTGGTCGCGAGTCAATACATAATAGGAAAGCTTGAAAATACCCTGATACATCTCAAGTATTAGAGGGCGGGTCCCCGAAATATACTTCTATGTCCAGCCTAATAGGCCCAATGGAAACCCACCCATGGACATTTTTCTTTACGGTATGGAGTGTGGCATCTTATTTTTATCTGTCTCATGCTGTGGAGTACGATGGGAGGTGTCTCGAGCTTATGGGTTGACTTTCGCTGAAAAGTTCTGGCTGTGCATGCGAGAGGCATAGGCAGATGTGGGATGGACGTTTTAGGGTCTAGGTGGACCATCCGAGACAAGTTTGTACCTTGTCTAAAAATAATGCCATGCATTATACGAGTAACATGAAAAAAAATCACGAATTTCTGGATGGCCCTTGCAGTCGCCATTTTGAATTTAACCATCATTTTTAATCTGAAGACAAGCAATTGGATTAAAAATGGGATATATAAATAGATTCAAACTGGGCGTAAGATGTTAGGCTATCCTTAGAGATCCATCGGTTTTGATAAATTTGCACAATGAGCTAAGAATAATGCCTTGAACTATAAGAGCAACATGAAAAAATATGATTTTCAAATGGCCCCATATGGCCGCCATTTTGAATTTCACCATCAAATCTTGATCTTAGGCATATGTAAATAGATTCAATATGGACGTAAGATGTCAGGCTATGTTCAGAGATCTCTCGGTTTTGATACATTTAAAAAATGAGCTAAGAATATTGCATTGAACTATACGCGCAACATGAAAACGTGTGATTTCAGATGACCCTATATGCCCACCAATTTGAATTTGACCATCAATTCTTAATCTTAGGGATATGTAAATAGATTCGAAATGGGTTCAAGATATTCCACTATGGTCAGAGATCTCTCGGTTTTGATAATTTGGAAAATCAGCTAAGAATAATGCATGGCTTGAGCTATACGAGCAACATGAACAGTTTGATTTTCAGATGAACCCATATGGCCGCCATTCTGAATTTGACGATCAAATCTAGATCATAGGAATATGTAAATAGATTCAAAATGGGCGGAAGATTTCAGGCTATGCATAGAGAACCCTCGGTTTTGATAAATTTGCCCAGTGAGCTAAGAATAATGCCTTGAACTACTCAAGCAACATGAAAAAGTGTGATTTTTATAATACCCCATGTTCGCTATTTTGAATTAAACCATCATATTTTGAGCTGAAAATTATTAAAATCCAAGATTCAAAATAGGTGTAAGGTGTTAGACGTTGATGTGAGATCCACTGATGTTAACAAATTTGCACAATGATCTGAGAATAATGCATATTATATGGACAACCTGAAAAAGCGTGATTTACGGGTAACCCCATATGGTCGCCATTTTGAATTAACGCATGATGGTTAATTACTAGAATTATGGAAATGGGCTAAAGATTAGCCTAATATAATTTTCCATAGAATAGTATAACCTTTCACCTTGAATCCTACCACACAAAGAACTAATTTAGCATGGTTACCCATTTTAACAAAAAATGCCATCAAAAGTCACATTTGGCGTCCTTGGTCAGTCATCCACATCTAAGTGTAAAGAACATGGCTAAATTCAAAGTGGTTGCAATAAGGTGCCCTCAGAAAGTAGCATTTGTCATTGTTTTCCGTCCATTTTTTGGTATATTTCTTGCCTACAAGTGCATAAAAATAATTTATTTAGTCTAAATAAGCATACTCCATCGCAGTGATATTTTAAGAGAAAAATCGGCGAAAAAAACATCGGCGGAAAATGTCTTCCGACCAGATGACGTCACTGTGACGTCATCATGATGGTCAGCTTGATTTTTTGAAAGCATTTTATGGTAGGCGCTGGCTCAAGTATATAGTATAGAAAGTTTCAGTCCTCTAGCCCGAGGAGTAACGAAAATAGATAGGGAGTGAACACCCCTCCCCCCACCTGCCCAAGAATGCAATTAATAGACTCAAAATACCTCGGGTCTGAGTAGGGTTCAGTTGCAGGTAATATTAGCTATAGGTAATGTGCATATTTGTAACAAATTGGATTCAAATATCCCAATAAGCCATAATTTAATAGCAATTTGCCCTTCCTAAGACACACAGAACGCGAGAAAATCGATATTTTATCATCCCTGGCGGCCATCTTGGATTTTTGTGTTTCACGTGAATTATAAAGGAAAGTCAAGAGGGCTCCTAGGCTGAAACTTATCAGTAGCCCTTAAGGAAGCATCATGCAAAATATGGCGCTTTTATCCGGCCCGTAACGGTACTGTTGAAAAATCACCCTAAGCCACCTGACTATAAAGCATATACCAAGAATCTAACGATTCGTGATATGTGTTGTATCTCAGGTACGCTTTTGTTGTACCTGTTCATGTGGAAACTTGGATGATATGACCACACGGCCCCTAGCACCGGCATAAGCGGTATTAGATACAAATCTAGAGAGCTATGATGGAAATGCTCTGACAACTCGTATACTGGTAATTGGTGAGCTGTTTCGCTGTGACAACTCGTACATTGGAGATTGGTGACGGCATTTAACACAAAAGACTAGTCTGTAACGCCCGATGTCGACCCAGCATCTCATATTGTAGACCAGGCCAGTGTACATCTAACACTGGAGGTGTGCGGCCACAAGGTATAGTTTTTTTCTTTTATCTATTTGCGCACGCAAGGCTTATTTTGAACGGGGGAAATATATTCTCGATTGTTTATCATGCATAGTAGCTTAGGCATTGTGGTTGAAATACCGTATAAGACTAGCTCGTTATATGTTGAGTGTATGTATGTATATTGATTTTGATACATTTGCTATGATAATGACATTATTAGATTAGTTATGGCGTTATTTATTAATCCATGTGGCAGCCATAGCCAGAGTCAGGTGGTACCTGAAACCAGGGCTAACAGATAGAAAAAAAACATGCCTCAGTGGCGTATCCTGTGTGGCGTAAACCTGCCTGTGTGGCGTAAATCCTGCCGGAGTGACGTAAATCCTGCCGGAGTGACGTAAATCCTGCCTGAGTGGCATTAATCTAACGGAGTGGCGTTCAATCTGACTGAGTTGAGAACAATGTGTTTGGTTTGTGTACAGGATCTTGTACAGGACTATTTAATTTAGACGCTCATTTTTTCAAACTTTTTTGTTGAAGGATGTATTAGTAATGTGTGAGTGTTATACGTGATTAAATTTGTTAATATTTATCATTTTTACGTCACGTGCATGTCTGTTCTTTTCTTGTGGCTGGCAATAGGATCTGAACCCCTTAGATCGGGGGGCTGGTCCGGGAAAGATACATAAAAATTGTCAGATCGTGAGTTTTCTCGTTGCTTCATGCATAATAGAACAGAGTTCTCACATGAATCCTATTCATCTCGGTAAATAATGATGCGGCTTCAGATAGGGTTTCTCCTACTTGGACTGTTTTTTTCAGATGATTGGACAAAGTTACTAGGACGCGAAACTTGTGGGTACTTGGAGAGAGTATGTATATCCTACAGTTGCTTTTTATCCATCTTAGTGGAGAAGTTGACGATTTTGTCTGTACGCGCCCTATCTGATTCGCTAAAAGGAAAGTAGTTCATGCCACCACCAAGTTTGTCATACTTGCTTATATACATACACACAGTGGCACCTTCACTTACATTTGGAAGAGCTATCGTAGTTTGTTCGGAATTCCACAACGTACGATATCTTTTGCCATAATAACATAGAAGAGAAAAACGCGAAATTGTAGTTTAGTCGACATATACGCCAGAACGTGACGTTTGATAAATTTGATAGGTTAGCAGAAAAAAAGAAATTTGAGAGTAAAAGTCCATAGTTGTTACTTTACCTGAAAGAAACGCTTACTGGTATATAATAAAGAAATAAATTGATACAAACAACATCGAAGGATAGAGTATATACATGGACGCGGAGAATTTTCAACGCGGAAAGGGGCTTGACACCATAAAGCGAAGTAACATAATTCATGAACATAATGAATCTTGAGACATCTCGACCACTCAATACTGATACCGTTCATACAGTCAGTATTATAGAATATAGGATGAGGCAATGTGAAAGAGGAGAGAAAGGAGGAGGGGGAATACAGCAGGATGCGAGAACCATTATTATAGCAGAGTGAAAGGAAGAAAGAACAAACACGTAGATGGGCAATTGCAATCCCCACAATTGGAGTGTGCGGATGAGTTACCTTCCCCCATGCACCCATGCACACGGCAGAAGAGGACAGCGATCAAAACGAAATTAAATTATAATTAGCACATAAAATAATTGATGCCATAACATAAATTCATTTTTATTCCATAATAATAATGAAGATAAAAGCCGGAAGATATAGTTATCAGATATAAGTCACAGCGTGACGTTTAATAAATTTGATAGATATATAGAAAAAGCACTTGGGAATTGAAGTACATAATTGTTAGGTACATGCAATAACGTAAGAAATTTATACTATCGAAAACATAACCCTACTTGGCCTGAGGGGGGGGGGGAGGCATTTTTCGCCCCCACCCCTTCCTGTTGGTTTTTTGCTCCTGTCTCCGGAAGGACAAATAATTAAGAGCTGAAACTCCGTGACTTTTTAGATTATCATCTTGGGGTCATTTTGAACCTATTTCCATGACCCCTCCCGAGTAGAGGATCATGGGTAAATTTAAAATGGCGGTCATGTGGGGTACCAGAAAATTGATGTTTTCGTAATATTTCTTCAAAATGTTTGCTTTTCTGTATGGAAAATTGGGTAGAACTTATTTTATTTCATATTAGATTTTTATTTACTAATTTATCTTCCAGTTTTTGCGAAGAAAAAACAAAATTATAAAATTCGAAAATTCTGACCGAAAAATCGACCAAAAATGCTTTTTTTAAATTGACGTCACAGTGACGTCATAATGGCGGCCATCTTGGATTTTTTTACATTTTTTTGTACTGTAGAGCTTGTCCCAAAGATATAGTGTGGTAAGTTTCAGCCCTATAGCCTTAGCGATAGCAAAAATATATAGTGGGGGGGGGGGGGCTGCACTTTCCGCCCAAATCGCCCAGGCCATATAGGGTTAAGAAAACTTCTTGTGTGCGTCAGCCCAAAGAGAATAACAAAAACGGAGGCCAGGAACGAGATCGAGAGGAAGAATGGCAACAAACGCTTTTTTTCCTATCTGATATTCTTCCCGTTTACACCAGCGTACCAGGAAGAAGTCATATAAACACAAGCCGATATTTTGACTGTCTTCTGTCCTAAGACATCCCAAGGTTCAGGAGTGAATCATACCACGCTTTCATTGTAGCTGTTCATGTAATGCCTTTCTCGCATTCGCTTTGGATTTGGGCTGCAGGAAGCAACTTGTCGATGGAAATAAAATGCAATAGTAAGCGTGATCTACGACATTCAATATTCCGCCAGGGTCCATAAAACAATTTCCGCGACAATAATCGAAAGACCTATCTCGTATGACAGCACCAATTCCAAATGTGTATGAAATAAAAGTAATAGAAACACAAGATGATTCATTCCAAGAGAGAAGCGGCCAACACTTTTCAATGACGTCCGCAAGACATGATGATATTCTTTACATAAAAGCCTACCATTATTCTTTATCCAAATGAATTTCCAAGTAATTTTTCCAGAGTATATATATCAGTAACTCTTTGATTGTGACTGTTCATTTGAACACTTTGGTGACTTAGAGCAATTAAAAATATTACATGAACAATGAATATTACCGAGAATTTTAAATAGTTAGGCACTGGTGTTTTGTATTCACAGTAATACGATCGCGAATCGTAAATCGATTAAACTTTCTCCGACCATTGCTGCGGCTACCCGTTTGTGATCTTTAAATAGTTGATGATATTGAATGTTTCCGAGTTCGGCGACCAATTAGATGCTTGAGCACAGCAACCGAATTATTCTGTTATAGTATTTCTCACATCTGAGGGTCTAAGGTGCGGACCTTTCCTACTATTTATGCTTTGCAATAGCCCGTTTCATGATTTTGATCCCGTTTCCTGATTTCTCGTTGGATTGAGAATATTCTGGGGAACTCGTTGTATGTGTAAAGTCAGTAAATTCTTGTGAAATTGTTGTCAGTGATGATTTTCTGAGGGAGCCCGTGAGCTTGGACTTACCCAATTACCTGATTTCCGGTTGTACGCTTACGTATCTCCACACCAAAGTACTTAGAACGGTAATCATTGTTGTCTATTAAATCACACAACTTTCCAAGGGCGTCATGGTTCTCGGTGACTCGCCAGAGAGGTTCTTCTGCTGCTCAGCCTGGAAGTCGCTGTATCAGAACCACTAAAACATATTAAACAGCTCTTCGTGCATGCCTGGCAGAAACAACTTATCTGGCCCCACGAAAAGTTCCTTGCACACCCAGATGGCTCCAATAGGGTTTATGCTTAATATCTTCCCTGTAAGTTGACGGAAGGATAGGTCGATTTCCTCTGAAGGGAAAATCTCTCTCAATGGTACATAAAATTACGTTCCCGAATGTAAAGCGCTCGTCCGGTTCAACAGGTAAGTTGGATATCACCCCAGACCATCACTGCTTGAGAGTTTCCCGGTGTATCCAGGGCGGTCAGATGATGTGCCGACGGTGATGACTTCATCTCTGTTATTGTAAACCTGCTTCGTATGCTGTAGAAAGGCTCACCTCAACGCGTCAGCCATAAATATCTGTGACCCTCTCGTACAGAGGACTTCGAAGTCAAACTTTTGGAATCCAAGCATCATTCAGTGTAGCCGTCTCGGTGCACTCCGCAGATTCTTATTTAGTATGAACTCCAATGATTTTGATGGCCGCGTAATCGATAAATATAGCTCTCCAACTCCTTCATACCAGAAACAATAGCAAGAATATCCTTCTGTGGCTGTTAAATATTGAATCATTCGGTGCCACGGATCATTGAGACATTTTCCATTTACACATTTGTCCCATAGGAATTCGCCCTTCATCAGAAAACGGGGCAGGGGCCTCACCTTAGGCAGATGGAGTGTAAGGTTTGTGAATAGTTGCTGATAGCTATTATCTTCTACATGCCGTGTTAGTCTATAGGACTGGTATCTTCTGGATAGCTTTCTCTAACAGTAGGGCAGTTTGAGTCTACCGTTGTTCAAAACATATAAGTTTTACCTTGTGTTTGTTCAGCTTGATATTCCTTCTCTCACTACATCCAGGAACCGTTCTGTCCTACCGTTGTTTTCTATGACCTCTTTCTTAATCTAGCCTACTCCACACAGACTGATATCATCATGAATGGCGTGTACTCCAGCAAGTCCTGAAACCTCTCAGGGGGCGGGGCAGTTTCAGCCATCTGTACCGGTGTAAGACCGTATAATAATAGTCAATTAGCTACTTCTTATAGAACTCGGTGTTTCAGATTTCAATCTACAACGGTCTGAAACAGCCCTTCAAATGATATTAGGGAAGTGGAAAATTTCAGTGAATTCCTCAGGCTAATCAAGACTTGGTGTGGCCAAACATTTGAATATGCGAGGTGTAAGACGTAGGTAACCTATATGTTATTATTAATGTTGACATTGACTTGCTTTTAAATATATATATTTCTCTTTCAAATAATGCACTTTGTTAGCCTACCTGTACCAAAGATACATCACCCATATTAGTTTATGTTGTACATATATTCTTATGTTCTTATGTATATATGTATGTTTATTCGTTGTTTTCGAGTCTTGTAATATATCGGTAAAATAGCTTGCCTCAGTGCATCACTAACAACCGACTAAATAGTTTCTTGAATCTTGAATCTTCCAGTATCAAGCCCCACGTGCCAAAACCAAATTTGAAATCCACAATGGAAAATACTTTAGCTTTCGTTATTAGTGGAAACATGTTCTCAATAGTCGGGTAGTTTTTGCCATTCAGTGCCTAGTTTTGGAGATTTGGAACATTGACATGGAAACAACTCTTCTCCCTTCTTCCGTGAACACATCACTACAGTCGAATTGAAGACACCGTGTTGTTGGTATATGGCACTGTTGGGGGCAGTAGTTCTGGAACGCGCAATTGACTGTAGATTGAAACTGACGATATACTTCTCCTGAAATTGTGTTTTTAAAGACTCACTCGACGTTCACGCATTGCCTTAGTCTCAGATTTTTCGGAACAGTCAATGTGAACTATTTTGGTATATTTGGCATATCACACGCTTGTTGGGGGATAGTGATTACAGATGCGGTTCGCAAAATCCGGATACATGTGGGTCAAAACATAGATAGGACTAGAACTGTCTTTACCTAAGATACAGATAGGACCCAACAGTTTTTTTTGTTCTAACATTAATGAGCACCAAGGATTTTTTTTAGTTGATTTTTCTTGTTGCACCGGTCCTTCCCCTCAATAAATTTTGTATGGTCCCTAATTATGAAGTACTCCTCGCTGAATGAAGCAATCGACTGCATCCACTTTTCTTCTGTATCGCGTCTGTACATCCACTTCCTCGCCTTTCAATTCTTTACATTTCGTCTGAATAATGATTTTCTCAACCATGACATCTACAGCACGTTTTCCCTATAAAAGATCGGATTTCTTTCGTCAAACAGGTTTGTTCCCACAGGAATTGCAGTTTACTTTCTTTTGCAAACCGTACTTGCCACTTGCAGATTCACCTTCTCACCTGAAAGCTGAGTAGTATACAAAGAGTCTTTCAAGGGGACAGCGCCTCACTGCGCATGCGCAGAACTTGGTGTGACGTCATAAGTGTGGCTGTGCGCATGCGTGAGTGGATGTGAGTGGAGGTGGGTTCAAAATGGCGGCTATTTACCTCCCACACACCACGACACAGTCCGCCATTTTGAACCCACCTCCACTCACCAGTGCACTGATTGACACCGGTATGAGTGGAGGTGGGTTCAAAATGGCGGCTATTTACCTCCCACCACACCATGGTGAGTGGAGGTGGGTTCAAAATGGCGGCCTGTGTGGTGGTGTGGTGGGAGGTAAGTAGCCGCCATTTTGAACCCACCTCCACTCACCAGACGTCACAATTGAGGGGGATTGAGGGGGTGCGCATGCGTGAGTGGATGTGAGTGGAGGTGGGTTCAAAATGGCGGATACTTACCTCCCACTCCTGCACTGGTGAGTGGAGGTGGGTTCAAAATGGCGGATACTTACCTCCCACTCCTGCACTGGTGAGTGGAGGTGGGTTCAAAATGGCGGATACTTACCTCCCACTCCTGCACTGGTGAGTGGAGGTGGGTTCAAAATGGCGGACTGTGTCGTGGTGTGGTGGAAGGTAAATAGCCGCCATTTTGAACCCACCTCCACTCACCAGTGCAGGAGTGGGAGGTAAGTATCCGCCATTTTGAACCCACCTCCACTCACCGGTGTCAATGAGTGCACTGGTGAGTGGAGGTGGGTTCAAAATGGCGGATACTTACCTCCCACTCCTGCACTGGTGAGTGGAGGTGGGTTCAAAATGGCGGATACTTACCTCCCACTCCTGCACTGGTGAGTGGAAGTGGGTTCAAAATGGCGGCTATTTACCTTCCACCACACCACGACACAGTCCGCCATTTTGAACCCACCTCCACTCACCAGTGCAGGAGTGGGAGGTAAGTATCCGCCATTTTGAACCCACCTCCACACACCAGTGCACTCATTGACACCGGTGAGTGGAGGTGGGTTCAAAATGGCGGATACTTACCTCCCACTCCACAACCACACAGGCCGCCATTTTGGTCCCACCTCCACCTCAGTGAAATGGGGTCGAGTGAGGTATCAATGTGAAGCATTCATGAAGGGGCATCGGTTGGGCTGGGGTGGGGTTGAACTATACCGTTTAGGTGTATTGATGATAATAAAATTTAAAGATCACATGTCCAACACATACTCACATAATGAAAGCAAGAATCGAACTTGCGTCCCCTCGAGATGAAGGATACCCGTCCAGGTTTCATTTTTTTGAGGTGTACTGAAATGCTCTCTCTAATTTATGCCACGGTATCTATTTTTACAGCTGTCAACTGTTATGGTTTGGTCACAATGTTGCCATTTTCTCCCCTATATTTAGTGTCCACAAAAAGAAGAGTATATTACAGCAATTATGTTCAAGAAAACACCCCGCTAGAAAATTGTCTTCAAATTGTCTGTTGTTGTGGGAGTATAAAAAAATCCTGGTCAACAGGGGCGCGTATATTTCGTGCGACGCTATGTTGCCAATGCATTGAAATTTGAATAGGTTGTCTGCATGGGTTTCAACGCAAGTATAGTACTAAAGTCTAGCTTACCTGATAAAAGAGTTTAGTCCAGATGATCTGGGGCTGTTTTTTTCCTAGGTGGGTATAACACACCATGAAGCCTTCATCACGATGCATTCGTATGCTAAAAATATGGGTATCACCAACCGTTCCCGTGGAGTAGAATTTCATCCACCAGCTTTCACTGTTGTGGTGCGGGTCGGGGAGCGGGAGTTTTGCACTAATGAAAACCAATGTCGTCCTCTCTCACGAAACCAAACACAAAAATTGACAAATTATACGGACTGCCACGATAAGCGAATGTATGCAACAAATAGCGTTCCGTACTGCAGATGTCCGATAAAATCCCTCCAGTCAAGGGAGGAGTGTTACAGAATGTTGATTCCACAAAACCTGTTCGGTGGCCTACATCATCGTTCAATCGCTGATCATAAAGGCTGCGTTCAGCTCACCAGAACTGTATACACTTCGAAATCTGTGAAAGAATATCAATTTTCACGTTTCCTGTCTGATATCACACAAATTGATGCGTCCGCTCGAACACAACACAGCACACTCCCTCGATTACAGTCTACGTGTGACGGGTATACATGCAGGCGATGAATCGTGCAGAGTTTCGTCACATTATTCATCTCAGCGGACACCGAAAGGAACAAAGTTCCGTTATAAACTGCGACAGAGAATGTTCCCCAGCTCAGAAAACACAAAATGGCTGCTCAAGACCAAAATTTGCCCGGATAATAACGTCGTTCAAACCACAGTGCCATCTATACGCTTTGGTGCAAGGGAGACAACTCGGACTAGACCAATTCTCAGGCGAAGATCATGTCCGCTATATTTGGCCTGTATGGGTATAGGGGTGATCGTTTTTTTTTGTGGCTTTTACTATGAGCTATGAGGTTGATCATGTAGAATACGATGGAAAAAAATTTGAAAGTACCGCGTAGGCTTGTACATAGATCCATATAGACCCATATACACTCATATAGTGGGATATTAGTATGTATAAATCCATACGGGGTGGACATGTTGGAGTCTAGGTGGAGCACTAGTGGCCCGATGGGGTAGAGTGAGGTCTTATTTTAAAGCTCTCGAGGAAATAAATAAATAAATAAATAAATAAATAATAAAAAAAATCAAAAAATCGGCGAGTAGTAGACGAGGGGAAAATTGGAAAGTACTGACCATGCCCCAGAATACTTCATATGCATATCACGGCCTTAAGGCCTATGTAAGATGTAATCTACTTCACAGTTTAGTAGTATAAAAGCGCAAGTCCTATTGACCTTGCCCCTTCCAAAGAAATAAAATCGGCTCTATTTTACAGGAGTATATACGCAGGTCACGTGGGTTGTCACGTCACTTCCGGGTTTTCACTAAACACTACCTCCAAACATAGAAGAGTTCCAATTTTTCCCTTAGACGTCCGTATGTTCATCCTCCAAACCCACAAGAGTTCCAATGTTCAACCGCCGGGGTGTTTTCCACTGGCCTGGCCCGCCCCAGCGCCCTGCAGCGCGCGCGCGCGCGCGTCATCCCGCGTCATCCCCGGCAGTGCGCGCGCGCGGACGCGGGTCAAAATGTCAAAGGGTCACCTCCAGGTCAGACGGTCCAATGTCCAATGA